>JAJNCF010000026.1:1200000-1505148 GCA_022457085.1 Saccharomycotina sp. CBS 16003
GATGGATGTAGTGAGCTGGGTTATCATTTACAGCACGTAGCACAAATATTAACGAAACGTCAGCGTTATTGTATTTTAGTCAAACGGTTGATATCAGCAATGGCTGAACGTTTCTTTATAAAACATTGTTGGCTTTCTCTGAATCAAACCTTATACCCGCACCTGTTGCTTCTTCTCTGCTCGTCTTTTTTTCTTCAAAACTCCCAAGATTTCAAACTTACCAAACTGAGTACACTGGTCTTTCTCTCTTCGTTTTCTTTGTCGTGTTACGCATATTCACCAGATAAATCTGATTCAATCATAGATATGAGTGAAAAGAAATATCCACACATAGTCAAGCGCTCATTTTTGTTTTGCTCACTACCGCCGTCATCTCTGTTCTATGCCAAAAATGCATCGCTACATTATATCATTTTCCATTCTTCAAACGATTTGAAATTCCCGGTCCAGACACTTGCGACCGCTATGTCTCTCGCACAACGATTTTTACTACACAATCCGGATATTGGATATCCTGACGAAGCGATTGCACAAGCTTGTTTGCACATTGCTGGCAAAATTGACGACACATACAGGCGATCCAAGGAAATCACAAAGAACAAAATCGAGCATGTGGAGCGAACTCTGTTGGAAACTATTGGATTTGATTTCAGACAAGCCTGTTGTGCCATGTACTACGTAGTCAAGATTGGAAAAGACTTGAAACTAGACAAAGAGATTGTCAGAAGAGCTTGGAATGTTGCTATTGATGCATACTTGACATCTGTGTACCTGACAATTCCCACACACACTGTGGCATTGGCCAGTATTGTTGTCGCCCTCAAAATGACAAAGACCAAATCAACAAAGATTGACAGCGAAATCTTCATGTCCTCAAGATTAAAAACAAACTTGGCTATCAGGGAAATTTTGGATTTGTACTTGCACAACAAAAAGGCAATTTTAAAGGTAACAGATGTAGACAAAGACTCTTTGCAGTCAGTGTTCAACGACATTTGCAAATCAATTCTGAACACTGAGATTGGTCAGTCGGGAGATGCAGAAGAGGTCGACCAGTCCGATTACTTGACACAAGTTGGAAAGACGTCGACACTAGGGACCGTTCGATTCGTTATAAGCTGAACCTTGTTCGCCTATTCCACAACAGTATCCGAAACAAAAAAGTCATTTTAGTATCGCCCTTACTGTTGATCCTTCTAAAGTGCTGCTGGTGGCATTTGGTTGCCACTGTTCCAGCGTAACGTGTCGACACTGTTTATGTGTACATTGATCATTAGAGCGCTTGAGTACTGCTACGAAGCTTGCCTTTACTGTCGTCGTCTCCCAAATAATTGTATTTGTTTTTCTCTTTTTTTTCCCTTCCCCTATCTCTTTCCCTTTTATGCCAAATTCAGCACTACCATATTGTTACTTGATATCATCATACCCATGCCGAAAGCTATGCCTCTTACCTGCACTGGCCATTCACGGCCAGTGACCCATTTAGCATATTCAGGAATACGCAATGCCCAGGGAGACTACTATCTGATTTCTTCTTGCAAAGGTATGTAGTGTACACAGGCTTTATAATTTATTTGTACTTGAACTTGTAATAGAGTTGCAAGCCTAAATTTTATGTGGCTATATTTTGCTAACGGCGGATCCACCACACAGACGGATGCCCCATGCTAAGAGAGGGCAAGACTGGCGATTGGGTGGGAACCTACCTGGGCCACAAAGGATCCATTACTTGTGCACGAATCACAAAGACCGGATCATACGCAGTATCCACAAGCACAGACTTTACATTCAAAAAATGGAACTCTAAGGGCGGAATCATGTTTGATAAGGATCTGGGATGTATCACTCGCAGTTGTGATATCCTTGAAGATTTCTACATTGTCGTTGGGGCACAAAACGGATTTGTTTATTTGTACGACTTTGACACTTGCGAAGAACTGTGGCAATACAAACTCGATTCAGTTGTCAAGTCTACATTGTTTATCAGCGATAGAATTTTGGTTTGCGTCACAGCCAGCGGAGTGGTTAGCTGGATCGATATTTCGACAGGAAAACCGCAAGTACTCTCACAGACACAAATCGAACTAGGCCCAGTCGCTCAGACTGAACGACATCTTGATAATCAACTGATTATTAGCTCTGGTCAGAATGCTTACATTTTTGACATCACTACTTTTGAAATTATCAAGACTCTTTCATTTGACTACACATTAAATGCGCTTGCTATCAGCAACGACAACACTCAGTATTTAGCGGCTAGTGCAGAAGATACTTGGGTGAGATTATACGACTTTATTTCGAATGACTTGGTTGACATCTATAAAGGGCACCACGGCCCTGTCCATTCAATTGCATACTCACCAGACGGAGCTGTAGCTGCAACCGGAAGCGAAGACGGAACAGTGAGAATTTGGAAGATGATAGACGAAAAGTACGGGCTGTGGAACGATGGCTCTAACGAGTGGTGAATCTGTGGGACATTGATGAATATAGATGATGCCATATACAAGAGAGTACATTTAGAGCTTGCGAAATACCCATAAACATTAAGGAAAGAGTATTTTCTTTACATAATAAACCTAATTGCTACAAGTCGAGTCAATCCTAACTATTAAATCAATAAAAATGTACCAAAAAACAAATGCAAAATAAAGCTGTAGAGTGAGATTAATCCTGACTGAATTTTCTCATGATCAAACGCAAGTTGTTTACCGCGTACGTCATGAGCTCTTCCATATCCGATTTGCGACTGGCATCCTCTTCGCCTCCAGTCAAACTTTCGAAACAACCGATCACAGCTTTATTGCCCATTTCCATTTCAACTTCAAAATGCTTTTCATCATCGTTTGCGGGTTTTACCTGAGTCAAATCAAGTTTGAATAGCGCGCTGCCATAGGTAAGTCTAGATTTGTGACGAGCCATATCCATATTCCATGTCCCCGAGAACTGGATGTCGTCGGTGACTGTTTTGTCCACAGGAAGTTCAACACTGACAGAGAGACGGAGATCTGCAAGACCGCCAGGGACAAAAACGTTTAGATCAGCAATTCGTCGCTTCTCCACTGCTTCTATCATTTTATTTTCTTCGTCAAGTGAGACACGAACCCGACGAGAGCCTTTGGAGTAGAACATGTCGTTGACGATGGTAGGCGGGTATGGCGTTAGAACACGCTCGTCTTGTAGTAATCTGTTGGTCTTGCCCAGTTCATCGAGAAAACTGACTACTGTGCGGTACTGGGAATCTTTGATGCTGGCTTTGAAAAACATATTGTCTGGATCTCTTACTATGCACTCTGTTAACACCGGTAGCTGATACCGATCCTGACTGTTTTTTCGTAGCAGCTGACCCAGTTTGAACTCGATCTCAATGAATTGGTGGTCGGCTGGCGGCACTGAAGCAATTTTATCCATAAGCCACTGAGTAAGTGGTAGAACTAGTGGATCTCGCGGCACTTCTCCGTCTACTGTTAGCGGTTTAGAGTCGTCAAGTTGTCGAGGCTTTTCGTTTCTACCGTATCCAGGCCGAGATGGAAGCTTAAGTTGTCTGTGGGCTGAAAGCACATTGAGGGGCGGGAGGCCATTTACTTCGCGAAAGTTGAGCGCCCATGTGGGGCAACCGTCGGTAGATGTTGATGCATTCATGGAAGAGAGCTGACCAGTTGATTTTGTTTGCCGGAGATGTATTCAAACGCTTTGGAAGTTGACTAGATTGCAAGGTAATAAGATGAATGCATCGTAAGAACTGAGATCCTGTTTGTGGGACTGATTGTTCATGATAATTTCCAAGAGTGTAAAGTGTATCTCTGATAGCTTAACTTGTAACTCCTGTATTTCGTTTTTAGCTCACATGCGGCTGTTGATTTTGTCATACGTTTTTGAGAATTTTGCGGGTTTCTGCCCGATTTCCAAAATATGACACTCGGAAAGCTCCCGGGAGCGATGCGATGCTGGTTTACAGAGGCGCTACCCGGAATTGCATAACTGAACCTTATTAGGGCTTAAAACCAGAAAACCCTCTACTTTCAACAGACGATGATACTAAAAGGTATATGTTTTTATAGAATCACCTCTATATTTTTGGAAAGAGGAGAGGTGAAGGAGCTCAATGATATGTGGTTTATTTATAAAAACATATACCTTTTAGTATTATCGCCTGTTGAAAGTAGAAGGTTTTCTGGTTTTAAGCCCTAATAAGGTTCAGTTATGCAATTCCGGGTAGCGCCTCTGTAGAAGCCAGTGGAACAGCTGTACACATATTGAACGATTGGGAATGCGCTATTGTGGTGACGCGGATAATTATCTATTTTGGGCAGGTTCAGCCGCTACGAGCCAAGTCCTAAACAGCATCGGACCTAATTATGATCCGATGGTGAACTTTGGCTGCGGCTACAAAAAGCGCAAAGTTACAACCCAGGCTGAGATCTCGTATCTCTTGGAGACATTGTCCCACTGGCCACTACACAATCAGCCTGTCTGAGTTGGTCAGAGTACCAGTACCACAACAATACGTCAACAGAGACTGCGAAAATGTTGATTGATCTGTTGATTTGGTCGATCAGCAAACGAAGGTCCAATTGATAACCAAATTGGCAGGCTCACATTGGGTTCTCTTCACTAAGCTGCTGCCAGTCTTTCCGAGGTAATTCGTGGGGCTTCTAACACAGGTATCTGGCGAAGGCGCCCCCGCGAAAAGATGAGTTCTCGTGCAATTGGACATTGTATAAAAACATTTTTTTGGTCAGAGACAAAGACGGTAACAAACAGAACAGTTACTTCTCGTGGAGCCAATTCGAGAATATAAATATCAAAAAACACTCCATACTTTTCCCTCACTTTTTCCACTTCTTACCGGTCGGTACTTTCCTCCTTCTCCATTATTCATCAAGCCAATTTCAAAGAAAAAAGTCGTACAATATGTCCTCCAAGCAATTCCCCAGCTCTGGCGATATTGTCCTTCCATCTCTCAAGGCTCTTGTCAGAGCCAATCCTGATCTAACGCTCATTGAGAACGAGCGTGTTGTATACTGCAAGCCTGTCGAATCCCGCGTTGCCCTGCTTTCTGGGGGTGGTTCTGGCCACGAACCTACACATGCCGGTTTCGTAGGCGAAGGCATGCTCTCTGCCGCTGTTGCTGGTAACATCTTTGCCTCGCCTTCTGTCAAACAAATCTTCTCCGGTCTCAAGGCCATTGAGTCCGACAAGGGCGTTCTCGTAATTGTTAAGAACTACACTGGCGACGTGATTCACTTTGGTCTTGCTGTGGAGAAGCTCAAGCAAACCAACAAAAATGTTGAAATGGTCATTGTCGGTGATGATGTATCTGTCGGCAAGAAGAAGGGTGGTAAGGTTGGCCGCAGAGGTCTTGCTGGAACAGTGCTGGTTCACAAGATTGCGGGCGCCGCCGCCAAGTCTGGCTTGGAACTGTCGCAAGTCGCCAAAGTTGCTCAAAGCGTCAACGACAATCTCGTCACCATTGCTACCTCCCTTGACCACTGCAATGTTCCCGGTAGAAAGTTTGAGACCAATTTGACTTCTGAAGAGATTGAAATCGGTATGGGTATTCACAATGAGCCCGGTGTGAAGAAAGTCAGTCCTATTCCTGATGTTCCTACTCTTGTCAAGGATTTAACTAAATATCTTCTTGATTCTGAGGACAAAGACAGAGCATTTGTTCCCTTTGAGTCCAGCGATGAGGTTGCTCTTCTTGTCAATAATCTTGGTGGTCTCTCCAACTTGGAGCTCCTGTATATCACAGAGACTGTCATTGAGCAATTGAGCTCTGAGTACGGCATTAAACCCGTTAGAATTGTCTCTGGTACTCTTACCACCGCTCTCAATGGCAGTGGATTCAGCATCACCTTGCTGAATGTCTCCCGTGCCTCCAAGCAATCCGAGAGCTCTATTGTTGAATTGCTCGATGCTCCAACCTCCTGTAGTGCTTGGACTGGTGCCAACCTTAGCTCTGGTGCTAAGCAAGCTGCTTCTGAGTTCAAGCTCAACTGTCATAACTCTTCAGCTCTGGAGAAAACATCTTCGGATTCTAAGCTTCAAGTTGATAAGGCTACATTTAAGAAGTTATTGTTCAGCGGTCTTGAGAACGTCAAAAAGAACGAACCCGAAATCACACATTTTGACACTATTGCTGGCGATGGTGACTGTGGTGAAACACTCGTTGCGGGCGCTACCGAAATTGAAAAGCACTTTGATTCTTATAGATTTGGCAACGCTGTTGACCTGATTGCCGACGTCAGTGAGTCAGTTGAAGAGTCAATGGGTGGAACCTCTGGTGGTCTTTACTCTATTTTCTTAAATGCCTTTGCTTCTCACTTGAAAAACTCTAACTTTTCTTCTTTAAATGTTGAAGCATTTGCTGAGACTCTTCCATTGGCATTAGAGTCGCTCTACAAGTACACTAATGCTAGACCTGGAGACAGAACTTTAATCGATCCTCTTGCTCCATTCGTCGAGACATTGAACAAGACCAAAGACTTCAGCAAGGCAGTAGCCGCTGCTAAAGATGGATGCGATAAGACCAAGCAACTCGAGGCTAACTTTGGTCGTGCCTCTTATGTTAATAAGGACGAATACGAAAAGGATGGAGGAATTCCCGATCCTGGTGCTCTTGGTGTTGTTTCTCTTTTAGAGGGTATTCTAAGCGCCCAATAAATGTTTCCGTTTAATTTCTAATCACCACTATAATATCCAATCATTTGAAGGCTCTTTTTTGTTTATAATATATTATTACGATTGTATGTACCTATACTATACTTTATGAAATTATGATATTATTATAGTAAATATCCTTCATGTCACGATATGTTTAGGGGCGCCTCTTATACCCTTACCCCAGAATTTGGTGGAGTTGCGTATAGTTCACAAACGTGGAACTTGTTTCTTTCTTTTCTCAGTCACATTCACAAACCAGCGATATCAACAGAACGAAAAATCACAATGGACAAATCGCTGGACGAAATTATCAATGACAAGGTTTGTAAATTTGAAAGCTTGTTTAGATGTGAAGAAGTTAAAATATTAATACAGCGTCTCTTTAGCGATTCGGAAGTAGACCACCCAGAGGAGGATTTGAATCGTCTGGACGCAGAGGACCCCGCGTATCAAAGGTAAGTGATTTCGGATGAAAATTAGACAAATAAGCATTTCAATTGGTGATTAGGCAAGTTCTCTAACGGATTGTTTACAGGAAGATAGTGCGCCCCGCAAACATAGTTGGTAAGCAGGATTAGCTTTGCAACAATTTGCATTTTGATCTGTGAATAGCTGCGGAGTTAACAGACGATTATGAATATAGGGAAAGACCATCAGCAAGATTCTCTCAAATGATTCGCATCACGAATCTACACTACGAGTTAACAGAAGATGACATCTACGTAAGTACATCCACCTGCGCCATTTCACGTATGCCCAAATTTGCATTTCGAAATGATGTGTTTTATTTGTAGAGGGTCTGGGTCACAAAACTAACCAAGAATCCGGGTGGGTGGTGGGGAATACATAGGAGTTACTAACACGAGTGGGTCGAGTTCGACGTGTCAGACTCAGCTACGATTTGTCTGGCCGCTCTTTGGGCGAGGCTATTGCCAACTTTGACTCTCCTGCAGAAGCCGCGGCTGCTATTGAACAGTTTGACGGTAAAATGGCCGCAGGTGTTCCGATTCGTGTCAAATTGTTTAACGGCGGTGGGTTCGACCGCCGTCCACGTAATGAAGCTCAGCGGCTCAGCGAGCGGTTTGCTCCTATTCCAGACGGGTTCCCATCATCTTCAGAGTCCTCTGAAGCTTGGAGAAATAGAGGAAGAGACAGAAGAGACGGCCACAGAAGGGGCGGAGAAAAACCGCGTGGTGGGGAAAAGAGAGAGCCCAGGCCACGAAAGAAGACAATCGAGGAACTTGACGAGGAGCTCTCGAGATACATGAACGGAGATACCAGCGCAAGCGCCGAAAATGCTGCTACCACGACGGAATCTGCAAACAGCGAATCACAAAACAAGAACGAAACTCTTGATGCTAACGCTTCGGCTAGGCCGGATTCTGATGCTGTTCAAACCAAATCTGCTGAACCAGCCGTTGCCAGAGATGACGAAGACACCGTCATGGAGTAATTTACTACACATGTTATATACAATTTCGTCCTAAGGAATTTTTACAATGAATAAATATACAATAATACTGATTAGATTGTGGTTTTATAATACACTGTGGAGGCTCTATTATCATGCACTCTGGCTTTTACAATAACACCTGGATATCAGCAGACACATCTTTCATTCGCTTTTCGCTGAAATCCAGTTTGTTACTACCAATGAACTCGCGCACAGCCGATCGGCCATCTTCTCCAGAAACTTTGAGCAGGGTGCCTACTGCCAAAAGCATTCTGTATTGCGCCTCGCTGTCTGACAATTTAAGGAAGAATTGCGCAAAGTGCTTCAAAAGCGCATCAGCCTTTTCAGGGCCTGATCCGGATTTAAAAGTCAGTACAGCGTAGTTCAGACACAGCGAAGCAAACGCAATGTTGCTGGCAGAAGTAGTGCCAACCTCCAAAAGGTCCTTGATGGTTTTAAACGCAGTGTCCCGGACACTAGAATTCTCCAACAGCTTGTAGACTTTTTGATCACCAATAACAAAAGTATTGACTAGACCTCTGATTGCCAACAAACTATGCTTGGGAATATCTGCGTCAAGACATGATACTAACTGTTGAATCAGTGCCAGTGGGGCAAAAGTTCTGAGCTCGGGAATAATGATTCTAAGAATATCAAGTGCTGGCAGCATGGAAGGAACATCCCATTCGTTCAGGATTTGTGTCACAATTGCGTACAACTCGCCAGCAGTCTCACCGTTGAGCGACTCAAGTCCGGATTGGACCGCGCCCAACTGAATGTCTGTCAACTGCTTTGAAGCTTCTTGTTTTGCACTAAACGTGGCTACTGCCTTGGCAATAGGACCGGCTTGATAGGTCACGAGCTTAACGTAGTCGCGGATAGGAACAACTTTAGTAGACACGTTTTTAGGTGGTGCAGGTGAAGGTTTGGAGGTCTGGGCACCAGGAATGTATCTTGAGCCATAAGGATCTTCAGTGTTATCTTGTGCTCCAATATTGACACCTTCGGAGTTGGTGATGATGAACTTGGCTACTTGATCCAAGTATTCTGATGGAAGTTCGTTGGCGTCCAAGAATCTTCTGGCTGCATCGTAGGGGTTCTCTGTAGTATTGTAAGGTAACTTCAATGGAGGCGCGCCTTGCGTAACATCGACATCAAACACATAATCGTATTCCTTGCCATTGAACGATTGCTTCTTAGAAGTGCTTCCTTGGCCTACGACCTCACCAATCTTAACCCAGGTACCACCACTCCATTGATAAGCAACTGCAGCGTTGTCTTCGTTTTTGATCAGCTTAATCTCTCCTTCTTTTTTGCCTTTTTCTTGTAGAGCCTCTGGACCACTCAGAGATTCTTTGTTGATGCCGTCGATTTGGTCTTTACCAATGCCCGAGTTGGCCACTGCTTCTTCAAATGCTTTGATTTCATCGTCAGAGGCTATTCTCTCCGGACTTCTACTGAACACTCTAATCATGTAGTCACTTGTTCCAACAGCGAAATCTCCGGTTTCGGAGTTTACGGCCACCGACCACAGAGAAATGCAGGGCAACGTAATGACCTGAATAGCCTCGCTATTTCTCCAGACCCGAACCGATCTGTCCTCCCCTGTGGAAATGATATCACCATTACCGAGAACCTTCACTGAATAAATGTAACTAGTGTGACCGTACATTTCAGTCAAACAGGAACTGGAGTCTATCGACCAGATCCGAACCGAGGCGTCGTTACTGCAAGAAACAAACATAGAATCTGAGAGAACATCAAGTCCGCGAACGGCATCAGTGTGTCCTTGGAAAGTTCTGACCAGTGTTCCGTCTTTCCATAACTTGATTGTTCTGTCTGCAGAACCGGTAAGAACCAGTGACTTTGATAAAACAGCTACACACCATACGGCTTGCTCATGGCCGCGCAAAACGTACTTTTCTTTACCGTTCTCCCACACCCTTGCGGTTTTGTCCCAGCTTCCGCTGACAACGATGCCAAACTTGGCGTCTAACGCGCACACATTCGATTCGTGGCCAGTCATTGTATAAAGCGGTTCCAATCCTTCAGACGAGCCTTCCACCACAAGACTAGCATGAATCTTGCCTTCTTGGTCTCCGGACAACACCAGATCTGATCCATCTTCGCTAGGATCGCCCTTGATCCAGGCAATTGAGTTCAAGTACGGTTTACCTTGATATAAAATGCTGGGAATCCATGTGTTTGAAGGATCAGACTCGGATTTAGGAACCAAGCTCCATAGTCTTGCGGACCCATCTCGTGATGTAGAGGCAATTGTGGTTTTGGAAGGAAACACAAGCGCCTTGATATCTGATTCATGTCCGACAAGCGACGAAGATAGTGCGTAATGATCAATTGACATGATGGCTATTAGAAGTGGCAAAAAGTACCGATGAGGTTGAAAGAAACGAGTTGGAAATGGAATTTTGGAATATTCCAGGGAAACAGGCTGGAAGTGTATGGGTTGGGGTTGGGCAAGTGTGGAGCAGATGCGTTCAACAGAGATGAACAATTGTACGGGAGGTAGTGTATAATGTATTGACTCTGGAAGAATGCTAAACAAGAAATCTAAATTAATTGAATGCTAGAATATAAATCAAAGATTATCAATTGAATCGAGATAGTAAATTATCAAGAGCAAATTGTTATAGACTCTGTTCTATGTGGCTCAAAAGTCGTTGTCCAATATATTGGACATTTCAACCTGGGCCGTATCGCCAAAGCTCAGCTTTAACAACGCCAATACACTAAGCAAAGGATACATCTATCCAAAACTCAACCAATTTCACAATGTATCAATTTCAGCTTTTAAACATGATCTGAACGTAGTACACCTTTCCATCGACATCCCAATAATTCCACACCCTTTTTAGATCCACCTCCCTCTCGGCCTCCAATTTAAACGCACAAGTCTCATACGGTTCCGCCGCCACCAACAAGTACTGAAACCTAGGATCCTGCGGCATCTCGACCTTCTGTTCATAAGCGCTCATAAACCGATACATTGGTTTGACGTCCAACCCGATCTCGGGCATTTCGACTTGGAACAGCAGCCCGAATGCTGACGTGACTGGGTCTTTCAGCTTGGTGATTTTATAGCCAGGACGGCCAATTCGAACAATGTTTTTGCGCACTTGAACGAGTGGCGTCGCGTTCGCAGCCGTCCCGGAGCCGCCAGCATTACTGCCTCGGTCTCGGTCAAGCGCCTCACGCCTCGCCAGGTTCATCTGATGCTTACGGCCCTGTGTGTGTCCCAGATACGATCCATCTGTGACGTGTGTGGTGAGACAAAGTCGACATTCGAAATAGCCAAGATGGTTCTTGAAAATGTATGGATCTTTGTCGAGGTTGATCGTTTCAAGCGCCAGCTGTCGTAGTCGTTCTCGACGATGAAGATTGTTTTCGTTCGACCCAGCAAGTCCACCGCCTACAGAAATCCTGTTAGTGACTGGTTTTCAATTGATTCAATGATCATACGTACCTCCTTTCTTGTTACCAACTCGGTTTTGATAGTCCATTATAATACTATGTTTGTGTTTTGTGATATGATGTGTAGATGAAATGAAAACATGTGAGAAAAGTGGGAGTTTGGATTTTTCATTTTATTCGTTTTTGTTTCTGCACAAGTTCACAAGTTTCACTTAAATGACAAAATTCAATTTTACTATACTATAATATTATAAACAACTTTCATAAATGCAACCTCGTTTACTCGGCGGGCTTGGATCTCTTTACAGGAGCAGTAGACGAGCTGGTGGCAGTGGACTTGCCAGAAACCTCCTTGCCCTTGGCAGCAACAGGCTCCTTGGTCACGAGCTTGATCTTGGGGGCAGGAGCAAAAGTGCTCTTGAGCAGGTACAAAACAACACTCAAAAGACCGAAACCAAGAGACGAGGCAACAAAGAAGGCAAGAATGCATCCAATGAAAATGACAGGCTCTTCACGCAAGAACTTGACGGGATCAGTGTTGACGTTAGTCATGAAAGTCTTGTAAAGCTCAGTAATGAATTCTACGGGATCAGCCTTGAAGTGGTCAAGCATCGACTCGTAGACTTGCTTCTGTTGAGTGGCCTTGGCCTTTTCAATGTTGGCGTCCTCAGCCTTTTGCTCAATTTCGAGCTTGGGTGTGAAAGTAGAGTTACCAATGGCCTCGGCCTCCTCAATCGAGTGACCCAAGTAGATGTTGTCGAAAAGAATGTCCTTTTGCATGGTCCAAATCTCGAAACCGATACCTCCAATAGGCTCAAGGTCCGAAGGGGTCTTGTCTTCATAGTAATCAGGATTGGCAATCTTTCTAGGCTTCCACTCACCAATGTAGTCAGGGTTGGCAATCTTAGGTTGAACCCACTTACCCTTGTACTCAGGGTTGGCGATCAAAGGAGCCTTCCAAGGACCGCATCCATGAAGTTCACATTCGGGGTTGGGAATTTCAGGAGCAACAAACTCTCCGTCTTCCTCCTCATCCCAGTCTTCAGGGACCGCAGCTTCAGGATCAGGAATGTACTCAAGAGCCTCTTCGTCCCAATCTTCGGGCTTGACAGCTTTGGGATCAGGAATCTTTAAAGGTTGAGACTCATCCCAGTCCTCGGGCTTGGTAGCTTGTTCGGGATCGGGAATGGTGACGTGGTCTACCCAGGTCTCGGGCTTCTTGTCTTCAAGATCATCAATCTCAGTAGGGGGGTTGATGCTGGGGCTCATGATGCCTTCAGAAAGAAGGTTTCCGGCACGGACAACCTTACCGTTGATACGGACTTCGAAATCTTGCGATTCCTTAATGATCAAAGTGTAGAGGTTAGAAGCCTTGTTGAGACGAGCAGGAGCAGGGTTCTTGAGATGCTTTTCCTCGTAGACACCGGTGACGGGGTTCTTTCTGCGAATAATGAAGTGGACCTTGTTCGTGGATCCACACTTGTCGGGACCAAACATGACTTGGTAAGGAGAGTCGTTTGAAAACTCTTCGGAACGCAAAGCGTCGGTCTCGGAGAGCAGCTTGATGTAAGCGCCACCGCACTCCAGCGAGTTTTGCAGCTTGACTTCGTATTGTAGAACCAGTGTCTTGCCAGTGTTGTCAAAAGGCTTGTCAAAGAAGGTCGAGATAGCGTGATGGGACGCAGGAGATTTGACTACGAGACCCTTATCTCCCTTGAAACCAGGGAAAACAGTGGGCTCTTCGATCTTCCACTCGCCGACGTACGAGAACTCGCCATCGGTGTCGGCCTTGACGGCGTGAGAAGCCTTCCATCTCTTGTCGGCATCATCTTGGAATTGCTCGAAAAAGACAGCGTCTTTGGCATTGTATGGCTATACGAATTGAGTTAGAACGGGCATTGATTGGCGTTGTTAAACAAGAGAGAGTGTCAAACTTACGACGAAATCAGGGCGAACTGCTTCAGTGCTGGCCTCGGCAGCAGCAGCTTCAGCAGCGGCCATGTGGGCCAGCAGGGCATTGACGGCAAGAATAGAAAAACGCATGATTGCAAACTAAAAAAGACAACAACAATGAACTATATCCAAAAGTTGGTGATGTTGAAAGTGAAAGAAGGTTTAGGAGAAAAAATAGAAAAGGAGAAGATGTTTGTTTTATACGACCAAGACTTCCCGTTTATTCGAATAAAGGCAGAAGGCCCACTGTGTTGACTTTCGGGGCCAAAGAAGAGCGTGGAAATTTCCACTTGCCCATACTAAAACATTGCCCGGGTTCTCCATGTTTTGTGTGTATTCGGCACACGCAAAAACGTTTTTATGATTAACTGCCAGCCTGGCATTGTTGGCTTAGGTAAGGGCCCAAGCGCACATGCGAAAAACTGCGAGATTCCGCCACTGCCGTCAAACACGCATTTTACGGTGATTTGTGGATCGGCAGATGAGTTTCAAGTCGTGTCATGGTCAAAAAGATACTGCCGTTGCCCAGAATCGAACTGAGGTTTCTTCGGCCACAACGAAGTGTACTAACCACTATACTACAACGGCTGTTGATGTTTTGTTACACTTATGTGAACTACAGGATCTGTATATTCAGAAAAAATAAAAGCCAAAATGAGTAGCATCATGCAGTATACATACATATTTTTTTGAGCAGTAAGAGCCAAAGTTGTTACATCATACCTGAATACAATCCGCACGCAAACACAACCCATTCAACACTCATATCCCTCAAGTTTGCTTAATTGCTGCGTTCGACACCTGTCAAAATCATAAACTTGACTCAGAACCCCCTCTATTTCCTATCTTTTCGCTTTAACGTGTAGACACACAACTCATTTCCGCTTTTTTACTTTAATTTTTGTTGCACTTACTTGTGTGTGTTTTTTAAAGAACTGATTGACAATGGAGCATCTCGTCACAGTACCTCAAAACCAACCACTATAACTGTATCACAAACCAAAACTAGAGTGGACTGGGTTGGAATCGATCTTATGATGAAATCGTGAGTCGAACCTAGTCGAGTCCATCTGTTTATGACTTCAAGTGAGTGTAGTTTTAGTCGACATCTTGAAAACGTTTTACAGCCTAATTTTCAAATTCAGATACCAGGCCGGTCATCTATTCAAATATCCACGCCGGGAGTATTAAATGCTGTCCAATCACATTCTTAAATTCTTGACCTTCCCAATCGGGTATATCAGATCATCGCATCTATTCTTACGCATGTTTTGGTGCGAGGAATTTTTTAGAGTTTTCTGGTCTGGGTTCCTTTGAAAAGTATATAACAAGAGAAAAGTTCCCCGGCATTTTTTGTCTTTCAAAGGCATTTCGCATTCATTGATCTCCGGTTTTTATCTCACAAACATCATCAAGCTTCAGAATTATACAACTATTATTGAGCCATTCATAATATTCATATACATTAGAACAACACTGCATTTTCTTTTCAGTCTGGCTCACTGTTCATTACTACTCAATACACATTTTCACTCCATCACATCTGCATTTCCACTTTCACATCAACAATGTCTTCACCAGCATCCTTTGCCTCTCGGTTCTTCAAGCCATTCATTCTCAAACGCAGAATCTGCACTCCGAGCCCTGTATCCCGGGCCTCAGTTCACACGCCACAACAGCCACCGCCACCGCCGCAAAGCTCAAAGCTCCATGCGCACATCACAAACGATCAATCGGCTCAACGCAGACCATGGAAACTCGATTTAAATCTTCAATCACATCCACGCTCTCCTGGAAATACGGTTGATACGCAGGTGCTCAGGTTTAAAAATAGGGACGATGCAATCATGTTTGCCGACGGCCAAGGATGGAACTATTCTGTCAGTGGCCATGGGAACTAACAAGTTTCCTCATCATCATTTTCTATCTTTGACTCTTCAAAGTACCTTATTTATAATTTAGATCCTGCTCTCGAGCGTATTTCTGTATATTTTCATGTAAACTAATGATTTGTTGTTTTTTTTAACCCCAACGGTGATCCATTACCCTAGACTGATTTCCCATTTAGAATTCCCATTTATGTCTCATACAAATTCTAGAAAATATTTGGCGTTTCTAAAACCTGAACAGATCCCATTTATCATCATTAGTTTATTGTTTTTATGTATATATATTAGGACCATTTGTTATTTTTCATTTTTGAAATAACGGCACAGTTTTCAAATCAATCTCCTAGATTACTCATTTTTCAGCTTGTTATCTGTATACACACCGACCAAGTACGCCATTCTAGTCACCACCAAATCAATCGCCATTTTGATACTGTCTCTTGCCAAATCGACTTTTGATCCTTCGACCTCGTGCCACGAGATAGCCACTTCTTTGACGGGGATATGCTTGCGGAGCGCAATGATTAGGATCTCAACATCAAAGATCCAGCCTTCGGTATGCATGAATGGGAAAATTTGCCGGGCAGCGGAACGTGTAAACATTTTGAATCCGCACTGGGTATCGCCAATCGACCTAATACCAAACACGTAGACGAGAGTGTGCAAGCCGTACATGAGGAAATTGCGAATGAACGACCGGTTCACAACAGCATCGGTTTTGACCATATGGGCTCTGGATCCAATAGCCACGGCGGCTTTTGCCAGATCAGTAGAACATTCCAGCTGGATCGCACTGAGCAATTGCTCAATATCGGCGAATTTGGACGCCCCGTCGGCGTCAGCAAAAATGGCATATTGACCTCTGAAATGCTTCATGCCATGCGTCACAGCACCGCCCTTGCCTCTGTTCTTCTCCAACTTGCAAACACGCAGCATGCCCGGTTCTAATCCCTGTTTCCTAGCCCACTCGAGTGCAAACTCAGAGGTTCCATCTGTTGATCCATCGTCCACCAGCAAAATCTCCCATGCGTTGACGAACAGCTTGTTGAGAACGGGAAGCGCATCGTCAAGCAGAAAGTGCAGTCTTCCAATCTCGTTGTAGCAGGGCACAATCAAGGACATCACGATCCCGTCCGAGGCCGGGCTGCTCAAATCCGGGAGCCGAGCTGGGGCAGCCGCAGTGGTACTACTGTCTTCATTGGTGATGTATGTTTGTTCCGATGCAAAAGGTTTCCGAGGAGTGTGTTTGAAAACAAAAACGAGAATCAAGATCTGGGAATCGGCGGGAGGTGTGCTCCCTTTCGGTTAACAAATAGAACTAGAATATTTCCTTGGTAGACTTTTGTATACGTACGAACAAGTAGATCGAGACTGCGAGTACCAGCAATCCCGTCAAGAGCATTGTGAACGAAGGAATAGCCATGGCCTACGACAAAGACAACGAGAATCTGTGTGTTTTCGAATGCCAGCACAAGAGGATAGGCTTTTTTTTTATTTTACAAAAGGGAAGGAGTGTAGGAAAGGAGAAAGATGCTTTTTGTTGCTTTTGGAGCGTTACAAACGGGAAAATTCTAAAAAATGGAAAAAAAAAAGAAAAATAATTAAAAGTAAACACGACTACCTTCATTTACCTGAAAAAGGGGCCAAAATTGACAAGCCGCTCTGCCCGACACCCGAGAATTTATGGAATCAAACGGGCTTTCAAACAAGCATTATCGACTTAAAGACTGGAGTGATATGTAGCAGACATCCAATTCTCAAGTCCAAGTTTGCATCCACCCAAATCTCAATACGCGATAAAATGTTCCACTCACAGGCTCTCCCATAACCCAACGAATCGCCGTTGCTATCTTATATACACACGCATATACGTACACATTCCAATCAAAAACCAACGATATCTTCGCCCTTTCGTAATCCCTTTCTCTCTGAATGAAGAACAAGCCTCCCATTAAAAAACGTTTCAGAATCGCAAAAATAAAACTTCTTACGTTCACACAAATACCCTCCCTTTCTCCTACCGACTTGCACCATCTATACATCTTCTTACTGCCAGATCGGCTACTAGCGCATGGTTCAACCCCCGCGATATCGAAGTGACCACCAGCACATCCGCCGGATCGTGCGAGTCCGCTGACTCCTCACCCATAATCGTCGTCGTCGAACCCGCAATCCCCTTCCCAGATCCCGCCGCAGAGCCAGCACCTTGTTCCGTCGACTCTTGATCCGCTCCCAGCTTTGACTGCACCACGGCCTCACTGCCCGAAATCACCGCATGCTTGATTCCGCCCATTTTCAGCGTCCTTGCTAGCTGGTCTACTTCGTTGAACGCCATGCCAAAGGTACCAGGGAACCCACTGGGCTGCGAGCACCAGACTTCCTGGCCGCTGCTTGTTGAAATCTGAGAGATCGACTGGAGGCGCTGTAGTTCGCCGGTCAAGTATTCGTTGCTGGTCATTTTGTGTGTCTTTGTTTCTGTATGATAGATGTTGATGATTTGTGGATTGCTAGGGGTATCAATGGTCCCGGTGGAGTTCGGGTATATGTTGGTTCGCAGGTGTGTCCCACTACCACTGTTAATATACTGCTCGTGAATATGAAGCAGTGCTTGCTGTCAGTGTAGTCAAGTACTCAAAGTCGTGATGGTTAATTTGCAACCAACAAAATGCTCACTAACAGTGTGTAATTGTATGCAATTCTATTTGATACTATGCCGTGATAGTTCCTATCGTACTCTATAACTAGTTCTAGCCGCGATACCGGTCTTGATTCCAGAACCAAAGCGTATGTTTGTTTTTGTGGGTAAGAAAGAAAAATTAAAGGGGAAAACGAATGAAACCAATCTTCTTTTTTGTTTGTTTTTGGAGTCGCAATGGCAGCCAAAATTACACATTGAAAACCTCTGAGCCGCAGAAACTCGCACATGTGTGTAGTGTTGCCTGGTGTCTGGGCTGATAATAAAATTAGTCACGTGATATACACGTGTACAGAGAGCTTAGTGTGATGTCACTGGCACGGCGGAATTAACTCCAAAAGCAGCGAAAGACTCGAAAGGCACACAACAGCTCGAGCATTGGAAAAATGATTAACTGTAATCAAGGAACGAATAGTTGAGTTTGATATGGTCATACTCGAGTATCGGGAATTGAAACTGCAATCAAAAACTGAATTATAGCTCTGACAAACTTTGACATAATAATAAGCTGATAGTGAGTATGTTTCAATGGAAACTTGATTTCATTTAAAATAAAGGAATCAACAGTTTAGCATCTTGTGTGCTGTTTAAAGATTCCCTTAAACCTCAGCTTAGTTCTACTTCCAGCTACTAAAGAAGAACAATTTAACTTGGCAAGGCAAAACAACAAACGCGCACTTCAGGGATGCACGATAAGCTAATATTTAAAACGAATTATTGTTGAGGCGTGGCCATACACGAAGCAACGGAGTATATCTTGTTTGAGAGAAATTGCAATATACTGGTATCATACTGCTGATGGCGAAACCCAGCCAAGAGATCCTGTTTTGCTTAAGCAAGACTACACAGTATTTGTCAAATTGAAACCAAGTGCACTCAAGAAGCACAAATTTACCCAAGTTTCTCAGAGTACAAATTGACAACTGCTATAGAATGTGTCTGTCAAACCAGCCAGAACACGAGATATTAATAACAATGATTAAGTTAATACAAAATCTTGATGCAGTCCGATACTAGATGGCTAATGAGTTTGGCCAGTCTTTAGGCGTCACAGCTCAGTCCCGAAATTTGTAAACATCAACTCGAACTTTGACTCTCTAATTCCACCTGCCACAGACTGTACCATTTTCCCCCAAGCAACAACGACTCCACAGCCTCTAGAACCTTTCTACTCCTCTTGTATCTTTCAGAACAAAACTGTTTTGTCTGGATACTTTTGTTTTACAGCTATAGGTTGGTCGAGCAGTTGCAAATTTTGACTTGGAACAGACACCAAGATGTTCTTTCCATTTATCTAGTATGGGCTTCTGCAAACTTGACGTTTCCGTTACTATTCAACAGCTCATCTGATAAATCTCTTACACGTGCCGCCACAATTCTGGGCTAGACACTGACACCAAAAATTTCAGTGAAACCGAGTCTTGCAAGGTACTTGCGCAACTTTTACAATCAACAAAGATAATTTCGCTGTTAACAGTTGACTCAATCACTGATAACCTGAACTTAAAATGCACAATAAACACCACCACAAACTACAACGACTCCAAGACTTAAAATTAAGTCAGCCAAAACAAAAGGTTTTTACCATCAATCGATAAAAGCGCCGGCATCCTACATGCTTAGTCCATCAGCAACAATACTAGAAACACATTCCCCTCGAACCAAATATTACTTTAGTTAAGACCAAAAATCCAACATTATGAACAAACCTCTCTATACCTGTGTTTGGAAATACAAAATCCCAGAATTTCACACGCTAGGCTATTCTCATCGTAACTATTTGAAAGTGAAAAAAAATAAAAATATTGTTTCAAGCATGTAAATTTTGTTTCATATACTATAGTAATTCGTTAAACATATAATCCCAAAGAAACTACTTGCTTAAAGCTTTTGCATAGCAGCAACATCAGTGGATTGGACGTGGTCCTCATCCTCTTGGATCTTCTCCTCGAGCTCACTGACGGAGACCTTGTCATCCTCAATAACACAGTTGATTTGGAGCTTCTTGATACCGAAACCGATAGCAAGGAATTGGTGACCACCCCAGACAAGACCGTCCATCTCAATGGCCTTGACGTTGGCAACAAGCTCTTCAAGATCGGTCTCATCGTCCCAAGGCTTAACGTCAATGGTGACAATAGACTTGGCGGCGGGCTTAGCGCTCTTGGAAGCCTTCTTAGCAGCGTACTCAGCCAATCTTTGTTGCTTGATCTTCTCGGCCTCCTCGTCGACCTCCTCGTCGTCGGAACCGAACATGTCAATGTCATCATCATCTTCCTCCTCGGCGGCGGCAGGGGCAGCAGCGGCAGCGGGGGCGGACTCGGAAGGACCGAAGTCGGAAGCCTTGGCGGACTTGTCACCGGCAAGAGTCTCGAACTCAGAGGAGTAAGAGGCAATGTGCTTGTACCAACGAGCGGCGTTAGCGTACTCAGCAGCGGGCTTGGAACCAACGGCCTTGTAGACAACAACGTCAGCTTGAGAAGGTTGGACACTGATGGATAAAAGTTAGTGTTTGCTCGTGATTATCATGAAGACAATGTCGAAAAAAATCGACATCATTTGGAAATTGACTTACCCTTGGATGTAAGACTTGTCAGCAAGGTAAGAGTCAAGAGACTTGAGACCTGTATAAACGTGGTTAGTACGATTGTTTTTGGATTAATTGTTGATGCAACAAGCTTGAAGCCGCATCCACATATCGCAGCAACATCAATTACGTACCAGCAGCGGAAGAAAGATCAGAGAAACCCATTTTTGACTATGTTGTGTAACGTGTGAATTGAAATTGGTGATTGCAAAGAGAAAGGGAAAAAAGAAGGAGGTTTTGTTTTCTTGCGTGGAAATAAAGCAAACAACAGAAAAAAAACTTTTTTAAGACGTAAATGAGTAGGGGTCCATGCCGGGTAACTTGAAGGTGGACAGTTGTGGTAGTGGCCAGGTACACTTTTGTTTCGAAAACATCATCGAATCTTCAGGACTTTGGCCTACCGGAGCTCACAGGTGGGCGGAGATCGTTAGTTTAGATTGGGTTCAGCAAACGCATCATTTTTGTCAAAGATTTCAACGAGAATTGTTTATAGAAGTTGACTTTTGTTGAACCTCAAATAAATTCCTGACCCAAGAAAATGAGCGTTTCCAGCCAGTTTTCCAACGGTCAACGCACAAACCATAACGCGGCAACGACCTGCGAGAAGGTTCCATTTTAGAACGTTGTGGAATTCCACAAAACCATTTGAGGGCAATCCTTTTCTTCTCCGAATCAGTTTTGCCTTGCAAATCTATGTTTCGGAGTTCAGGGAGGCAACTCACAAGGTGATCTGTACATATATGGGCGAGCTGTTTAACAATCTTTGAAAACAACTTTCAAAGTCTATTGCGTTGAATGTCTCATGTGTTTTCAAAACATGTTGCACACTCTTTAACCAGTGCATTTGTGTCAACAGATGTATAAACAAAAACATCGCCGTAGCGAAGCTCCACACGGGACTCGAACCCGCAGTCTCCCGCTTAGGAGGCGGATGCCTTACCATTTGGCCAATGGAGCAACAATGTATGTTATTTTAGTGCGTGTAATACAGATAGAAAATATCTGTCTATGCAAAACAGCTGATGTTTGTCAAATCGATGTATTATTTTGGTCTGTCAGTGACCCGATGAACATGCAAGTGTATAGAAATGCATACTCACTCAGTTATAGACAATATAAAGTTTGGAAGATTCAGCTGAACAGTTATTTTCTATTTAACACAATGTGTTTGCTTTGAGGTTTTAGTAATGTTTCTTAACAAATATGATATCCAATATAATATAAAGCAGAAACCAAAATGAAGCGTGATGAAGTAGGAATAGGCACTAGAATCTGGGTTACAAACAAATATAGCCAATTCTATAATTAGTATATGTTAATATTTCATTTGATTACTTATTAGAATCATTACCAAAACAAATTGTAGCAACGTGGAACTTGAAGAACTGGATAGGGTACATGAACAAGTATAGTCTACTCTAGAGTCTTCAACTGAAGTCAATAGTGTCATTGTTGCTGGAATAGACGAATTTCCTATCAGACCTAATATCTTGCGTCAATTGATTGACTAGATCCGGGGATACTGTTGTGTAATAGTTTCACCTATTACATATAAACTGATCTGAAATGCCTTTGCCTTCATGACCACTAACAATCGAACACGATAATAACTGAAGGTCTACTACTAAAGAAACATGATACATGGATAGATATAATCATGGCTTTTTGGTAGCTTATGTTTTGATTTTAAGATGGAAATTTTGAGAAACAATTTTGTAGTTGCCTTTATACTTGTTGTACATTGACTGGTGATATTTGAAAT
The DNA here is from genome assembly GCA_022457085.1 of Saccharomycotina sp. CBS 16003. Lineage (NCBI taxonomy): Eukaryota > Fungi > Ascomycota > Saccharomycotina sp. CBS 16003. The sequence goes on from JAJNCF010000026.1 coordinate 1,222,438, forward strand.
ATTTCATCAAGATCTACACCTACAAAATCTAAATGACAATTTAACAAAAGTAAACAAATCAGTGTATTAGAAATTTATTCAAATAATATAAGTAAAGAAGGACAGCTGTAATTTGCATTTATTGCTTGAAAGAAACCATAGACTCAATGCATGTATAGAGATTGTTCAGCCCCAAATGAAATGGACCATACTCAAAATTTCTACACTATTGCTCTCAGTATCAACACAAAATAATGTTTACAAAATTTATTGTTTACTCAGAGAATACCTATTTCACAAGTCCATTTTTTATTTCAAATTTAATTCACATATTCAAAGTTCATCTCAAGCTATCATTTCACAAAATATGACATCTAAATCACTAAACATCAACTTTATACCCACTCCACATCGACATGAACTTTATAACTGTCATCTGCACCAAACTCCTTTGATAGCTTCTTCAACTTCTTCTCCAACCCGTTGATTCTCGCCTTGACCATTGGTGCGCTCGTTTTGGGGTTTGAATCACTAGCAACAATCGCGACCCTGAACGACTCCTTCGACTTGCCAATTTTAGTGACATCGAGTTTCAAACAGTCTTGGTTGCGCACAAAGCCGCCAGGATACACTCCGCCAAGAACATAAAGCATGTGGCCGACGTAGAGCGCCCACCAGGCCAGTTTGCGCGGAGACACGGTCGCGATCAAAGTATCGCGAGCAGTGCCCTCGTTGGGTAGTTCGCCGCCCCAGCGCTGACAAAGCGCCAATCCAATGAGCGCGCGGACCTCGTGCGAAAGCCCGTCAGCTCCGGCAGCAATTCCAGTAATTGCAATGTCCAGTGCAGCGCTGGCTTGAAGCTCGCGCGGATAAGAGGAATGGACAAACGCGACGTTGACAAGACAGGGGATAAGTCTGTCGAAAATCACAGAAGGCGCAAGTTTCTCGGGAACGAGTTTACGAAGCATCTCAACGTAGCTGGAGACATCGCCAGTGGCGTAGGGTTTGGTGATAACGTATAGAGGATCTTGGACTCTGATGTTCTCAGGCAAATGGTGGAAAAGCACGCCTTCGCGGACACCGCCTTGCGAAAAGAGGACTTTGCGGATAGTGGGCAGGACCTCCAATGCAGCGCTCACCAAAAGTGTCACGGCTGGGAGCTGGCTAGCCCGACGGTCAGACACTCTGAAAATCTTGTTTGACCCAGCATCATCCGAAGACATCTCTGCCTTTTCCTGATCCTCAACCAGTTTCGCAATATCGCTTTCGTTGCACGAGAATCCGTTGATGATCTGGATGGGGTAAGGGGTCCCGTTGATATCCCTGGCCAGCAACAAATGTCCAAGTCCTCGGAACCCGCCGCCAGAAACATAAAGTTTGAACCCGCCGGACTTTTCAGCTTCCTTTTGCAATTCTTCAGGAATGCCAATGGTCTTAACGGCTGCGGCCAATCTCGTTTTGATCTCGGCGTGCAAATCGGCACGTGACGCATTACGCAGCCGTCTAGTCAGGGCTGCTGCTCCATAAGGCAACGAAACTGGGGACTCTGACATTTTGAACTGTCCGTCTTTGCAAGTGATCCAACTGAGCTGCGTGCTTCCGCCGCCCAAATCCATGAAAAGTCCTTGAATTTCGTAGAACGAACTGGCTACGCCGTATGCACCAGACCGAGCTTCCTCGGCTTTGCTCAGCAGCGTGACCTCCCATCCAGTAGCACGGAGAATGGCCGCACGGAAATCAACAGAGTTTGTAGCTTCTCTCGTGGCTTCTGTCGCTACGATCTTGACGTTCTCATCCGCCACGCCAAAGTCGGCACAGACTTGTTTGAACCTCATCAGTGTCACTATGACTTCGTCAATGACAGCTTGCGGAATATCGTTCTTCTCGCCGGCGGCAGCTTCAGCCTGCGCAATTGCTTCTGCTTCGGTCATTGTGCGCGGCGTGCTTGCTCCGGATCCAGATGTTTCCTCGTCCTTTGCAGCCTTTTCCAATAGGTCTTGGTTAGAATCCGTAGATTTCTCAATGTGCTGGGCGTCGTACATGGAAATAGCGGCTCTGTCACGGAACAAGCACGGGAAAATCCTGGCATGACGATCAGCAATTGACGAGATACTGAACCGAATACCATTCGATCCAATATCCACAATTGCGATGTTATTTTTGTTTATAGGAGTACTGTTTTTTGTCTGCATTATGAAGGTGAGCAATTGATAGTTTTGGAATTGAAGCAGACTGAAAATTTTCAAGAGTACTGGAGGAGAAAGAAGGATGAAAAGCGGAGTACAGAGAATTTATGCAGTGGACAAGAGGATAATACATTTGATAAATTTCAAGCTTTTTTAGGAAGGTTTCTTGGTTTGGCTTTTTTAGACGATCATGTGATAAATGGTGGGGTACCTGGTCCTGCGAAAGGCAGGGAGTGCGATCGCAGTGAGATCGCAGTGGGTGGATGGGGCTACAGCATGGCTTATGTGGTTGTTGAGTTGTTGAGTAGCAGTCAAAGAGGCTATCAGCAAACAGTTTGAGTGCACCAGAACTGTCGACAAAGTGGACCAGTAACTCACTGCAAAACTTCGTTCAATCTGATCTCTAATGCTGGAACTCGCACATGAAATCAGATTAGATACATAAAGAGTTTACCCACCTCATACTCTAAAATTCAAGTAGCAAAGCCTTTACTAACATCAAACTGCCAGGACCTTCAGTGAAACCTGTTATTCCCGTGATTGGTTCGCTAGTTAGTCACAAAACCTTTTTTAATAGCACCATCACCGAGCGCACTTCTTTTATCATGGCCAGACCGTTGACGTCTCAAGTAGGAAGCCGGGATGCCTTCCCCGAAGAACACACATACCCGTTATATCGAGACTCAATGTACACTACAAAAGTCAGTGTTTTTTAACACTGCATCGTACTATTTGAAATTTTGGTCCAGATGATATTTCTCATAGAGGATTAAAGTCCTCGCAATGAATGTTGAACAACTGGCAGGCCAAGTGTGTTAGGACCGATGTAATCTGCAATAAAGAAGCTGATGAACTGAGTATCTCGGTTTTTGAAACTACACCATTGATATTTGCCAACGTTGAGCTCCAAGAGCGACAAATTACTGCTTTGCGTTGGCATTTTGTCTGACAATGTGAGTACACAAAGTTACTAAACTCTCGGTGCTTCTTTCTGCAGCTGAACTTTTGAATACAGCTGAATCCCTCATTCCATTTTGGCAAAATTCAACTCACCACAACTAATCAAGATCACCGTTACCACAAAAAACATTGAAAATTACATGTACAAGTGAAGCGACATTGAAAATTAATTAAAAAAAAAAGTGTTTCAATTGAGTAATATTAATAAAACATAAAAAAAAAAAAGCAAAATAAAGAAATAAATAATACACAAATTAATTAAAAATCATTTTTAGGTTGGATTTTGGATAAAGGAAAAACTGAACCCGTCAGCTGGGAAAAAGTATCCATCATTGACAAACAGATTTTGTGGTCAACACAAGACTTGACTAAACTCACATAAAGTTGATAATCAAAACCAGTGACTGTAGGTATCAACCAAATGCAATCAAGATCGTAATTTGTGAAAGTTGCTCAGATATAATAAATAAAATAGATCTTGTTTTAAGATGTTTTTGAAAAGCTTGTCAAAGCCAAGTTGATTGCCAATGTATGCGTGTTCTTCGTAAGTGTCCCAGTGAGTTGCTGTTCCTTTGATCTTTTATACATTTTTTTGTAAGGATTTTCGAAACTTTTTTGTTGCTGGAGTCAAAACAAAATTAATAAAAAATCGAGATCAAAGTCTCTGATTGAAAAATAAAACAAAAAACAGTTTAAGAATATCAAAAAATAATAATAAAAACTTTTGAATGAGTCGGCGAATCTGCAAACAAAACATTAATCATAAATGGACAGATGTACCGCCTGTACAAAATGCCCATTTAGATTAAGGAACAAAAAGCAAAAAGTAATGCCAATCGGCATGGAAATGACTAGAAAAGCCCTTCTTGAATTGTCTAGCAGGCAGTAGCAGCAAATCCTCCGTACCATTTGTTGTATTGGGGACTGGATTCAAACGAGCAAAAATTGCAGTTGCAGGAAGCAGAGCCATAGGAGGGAACGTAGTATGAAGGGTTCGAGGAGTGGTGATGACCGTGAACAGCACCAGCAGACATGTTACCGTTCATACTGTTGTACTTGTCCTCCAAGCTGTTACCATTTCCATGCTGGTAAAACGCGTATTGTTCGGGACTGTATGCAGGAACAGGGGCTCCGTGAGGCATACCACTCGTTCTATTGTTTCCGTCAACATACCACTTGGGAAGAGTGTAAGCGGGACGGGCTTCAACGGGACTGGCATCATGGTATGACTGCTGCTGCTGGCATGACATGTAACTGCCGACGGTGGAGTGATCGGGCGATTGCATGGGGCTAGGGTAGGCGTCTCTGGTCGAGGGAGCAGAAGCATTGTATCGAGAGGAGCCAGGATAGGCTTGGAACTGGCGGTAAACGGGGGCTATGGGACTGGTAACAGGCGACTTGGATTTGCTAGCGACCCAGTACTCCCAACAGTCGTTCCAGCGCTCCCAGCCCTTGCGGTCATTTTGGTTCAGGTGCAGGGACCATTGGATGGTTTTGAGCCAATTTTTCTCCATCAGGTTCAGGTCGGCAATAGGAACCCCTGTGGCCTCATTCCACGACTTGTTGGTAAAAGTGTTGTCGTCGTGAAACTTGTTGGCCAGCAGTAGCGCCACTACGAGCAGATTGTATGCAGAGTTGGAGTTGGAGTCAGTGGCAGGGATGTTTCCCAAAGCCCACCGTCTGGAAAGATAGACCAAAGCGAGAATCACAGTGGCTTTCGGCAAACGAGTGGCGGTCAAAACCTGGCTGGTGAAGGAGTGAAACGTGTCAAGGAACCGTTGGGAGGGACGCTCGTTGACAGATTGGGTTGAGTAAGGTCCCATGATCCCAACGGCCATAGTCGAAACAAACTCAGCCATTTGGCTCAAATCATAGTCGAGAGTGGCGGAAACGCCACCAGTAACAACTTCTTGCTGAGAAGCCTGTTGTTGATAGAAAGGCGGGTTTTTAGAGACCAGGTTGCCATGATCGACGGGAATGGTTGGCATAAAATAAGTTGTGCCGTTAGAAGAGTAAGTGCCTACACCTCTAATGGGTACTGACGGATTCTTAGCATGCTTGTACCCATAAGACTCATAGCCAGAGGAATATTCGTATGGTTGTCTTTGATAGTAATCCTGGCAATACTGGCGTTGTTGTTGTTGAGGCTGCTGATTGTAGGTGTTTGCATTTCCGTAGTTGGTAGTCGGAGCATAGTAGCTTTGGGAGATCTGTTGTTGGGAAAAGAGGTCAGAGCCCATATGGCCGGAAATAGCAGGTCGTGGGTAGTAGGTAGCCATTTTGTTGTTAGAAGTCTGCAGGTTTTAAAAATGCGTTGTTCTGTCGAAATTTTAGTTGAAGACGATGACTTAGTTAAAAGGTCGACTTTGATGTTAAAATATTGGTTATCTACAAAGATGAGTTGTTGATTGTGTTTTGAGGCGTGTTTTCGTGAATGTGAAAAAAATAAATATTCAGTTGAGGGAGAGATCAGACGCGTGAACTAACAAGGATCTGGTGGTGAAATGTGCCTAAAACTGAACTTTGGTTAAATATCTGGCGATTCAGAGCAGTCGAAACAAGTCGTAATCAGTCGATATTCAGTAAGCGTAGAGACAATAGAAAAGTATTTTGTTGATGTAAAACTAAAAAGAGCAGTACAGAAACTTTGCTGGTGGTGGCTGCTGAGCAAAAACAGACCGCGCGCGAGTCAAAGAAATCGACGACTTTGTGGTTTTAGTGGTGTAAAAAACAGTAAAAGATCAGAAACAACAGAGAATAATCGCCTGCTGTTCGTAGCTTCTATGAAGAGAGTTGTTGAACGTAGTTTTAGATGGAACTTGAATGGCCTCCAGAAGAAGGTTGAGAGGTAAAGAAGAAGGAAAAGAAGAAGAAAAAGAAGAAGAGGAAAAGAAGATTTATAATTTGAATGTACACACATTTTTTTTATTTTATTTTTATGGAAAAAGCTCATTTTTTTGGGTCGCGTTTTTCGAGTTTGGCGGCGGTGGTTGACAAAAGTAATGTAATACTGAAACAGGATTAGCGTGTGTACCTGAGTGAACGTACCACAACGCTGTGCTGGTGTTGTTCCTGTAACAGGTGCCCTGACCCTGACCCTGATGCGGCGCGCATTGGTCGAATGGGCGGGCCACCACTGCCACCCGTTTCAGCACACTTTGGCAAAATACACACAAGGCATTCTTTGTCTTGGAGCGATCGGGTGTTTTACAGCTGGAGATGGCAGGGGAGACCGCGAAGGTTTACAGTGTATTGTACACATGTGTACAGCTAAACTGCGCTAAATACACATATCGATTGGAGGTAAGGGTCTAAATCGAAAGATGAGTCAGTCGGTCAAAACCGTTAGCTGTCAAAGTAACATGTAATAGTTCCCAAGTCTTATAAATATGTCTGTACAACAAATACACTCGCTCTTCATCCCCAGGTTTTTACTTCAACCCATGTGGAGTATGACTCCCTCTGTCGTTGGCTAAAGCTTCCTTTTTTTTTCTCTTTTATTCAGTTTGCTCTGGATTCTCATTGGATACACTATCGTCACTGTCATACCAAACAAACCCATCACCGACTCGTCTCCCCATAGCAAGAAAAGGACAAACAAAAAAAGCAAACAAATCCAAGATGGTTTCCATTCTGGTAGTAGGTGCTGGTGGTGTCGGACTCGTGTTCTCTGCTACCATCTCCAGCCAGGCTGACGTAGAGGTCAGTTTATACGCCAGATCCAACTACGCCGCAATTGTCAAAGACCACGTTTATGTCAAGCGACCTAATGACCCAGCACAAAGCAAGACTTTTATCCCGCACGCCGTTTATAATGCAGACACCGCAAAGTCCTACACGGGGCCTAAGTTCGATTACGTCGTCGTGGCTTCCAAGTCTTTAGGCACAGAGGCTTTAGACGGATTGGACGTTTTCATTGACACCAGCAAGACCATTTTGTTCCTGTTCCAGAACGGAATTAATATTGAACGCCCGTACCTTAAATCTTACCCTGATGTTGCAATTGCGCCCACAGTGGTTAAAGTTGCTTGCGAACTTACTGCTCCTTCCGTTGTGTCTTGGTACAATGCATTGCTAAAAGTCGAGTCTGGACTCATCACTAAGCAATCAGCCTCATTTAATTCTTCATTTGAAAAGTTTATCGGGTTGTGCAAAAACGTCGAGATTCAAGTCACGGCCTCGCCAAACATTGTCAAAGCACGATGGGAAAAGATGCTCTGGAACGGCACTTTCAACACTCTGTGTGCCATTCTAGACGTCCCTGTAGGCGGGCTTTTCGACGCTGGTCTGGATTCGCTGACCAAGCAAGTAATGATTGAAATATGGACGGTTGCAAGTAAAGTTGTCGGTGAGGACTGGTATCCGCAATCCTATATTGAGCAGACATTCAAATATACCAAGGAGAAAGTTCCACACGATTTCTTGCCCAGTACTCTTCAAGATGTTAGAAGAGGTAGTCCTATTGAGTACGAAGCAATTGTTGGTAATTGCATCACCGCTGCTGAAGAATGCGGCGTGGATGTTCCTACAATCAAAACCCTCTACAGCTTACTCAAAGGCGTCAACTATAAAATCACACACGCCAAAATGTAACGAGACATTTACACCTACAAAGTGTTTTTCATAGATCATAAACCACATATATATTTCATAGACTTCCAGACGTTCGTATCTAAATGAATCACGACTCATGATTTTGATAATCATCAAGTATCAGGGGAAAACGCTATATAAATTGCATAATATAAACTCTATACATCACCAGTATCACATTCTTATCTGCTGCTCGAGCCGTTCTGTTCCGTAGGAGTCGAATCAAGCAACACCGGCTTCAACACGTTCTCATCAAACTGCTGGAACCATTTAGCATGATCATCAACACTTCTCGTCAAAATGCCCGTCAACGACGTAGTGCTAAGATCTGACCTTGTTAGGTTGTTCAAAGGCATGCTTTGGCGGCGCGACATGGGCGGTAAGTCCGAGGTATCGGAATCATTGCCACCATCAGAGTTATTGTCATCATTGTCATCATCATGATACGACGAGGAGCGGCGTGATCGAATATCATCGATTTCAGATGTGTACAATGCGCTTGACCGCTTCCCGCGTAACGCCGCGCCAACCGAAGACTCGATATCAAATTCATCGTCGCTCTCGGCTTCTTCTACGACTCCTGTGCGAATGTTGAGAATCTCCAGCATCCGCGCAGTAGTGCCGCCGAAAACAATGACAGTCAGCACTACCACAACCAACACCGTCGCTTTCAAAGAGTTGGCGTGCTCGCCGGTCAGACCTGCTGCCAGAGCCACACCAACTGCACCACGGAGACCGGCCCAGAAAAGCATCATTTGGTAGTTATCAGGAATCTCGTCAGTCACTGGTGCTCCGTAAGGAATACGACGACGGTGGACAATGTTAATGAGCTTGGACATTGGGAACACTGCTACCCATCTGGAAGCACACACTGCGATAGCAGTTACAATGATCAAAATAGGCTTGAAAATCAGCTCGACTTCAGTGAACAGTGAAAGACCGAGATAGATGAAAATGAAGTTTTCAGAGAGCTGCGCAAGTAATTGAAAAATGTACTTGACAGCGATCTGAGTCCGTCGAGACATGTTATAGTGAGCATAGTGCTTGAGAGTGATGCCGCAGAAAAGCAGCGATACGATACCTGACATGTGGCATCCGTTGGAGAAAAAGTACGAAGCATAGGCAAACAGCAGTACCAAACAAGACTCGATTTGCGGGAATCTTCTTACATGCGAGTGTTTCAGCACCAAAGCAGTCATGAATCCAACAATAGTTCCAATCAGTAGCGAAATGGTGAATGTCATGAGAAACATGCCCACACCCTTGAACAAACTAGAGATTTTAAACGTTTCGCCAGAAAACTTCTGTGCAGTTTCAAACATGACGATACAAATGGCATCGTTGAGAAGCGACTCGCCGAAAATAATTGTGTATAGCTTAGGATCGACTTTGTAAGCATTAAAAATTGACAGAATCGTCACTGGGTCCGTTGCTGATAACGCGGCTCCCACACTGATGGCATCAATCAGAGAAATATTCACACCTTCTAATCCCAAAGACGTCCAGATAAACAAAATCACGCCGAGAATGATGGCCGCTAGAAATGTGCCCAAAATCGCAAATGACAGAATCGTTGCAAAGTTTCGAAAGAAATTCGCCTGATGCAATTCGTAGCCCGAGTTGAGAATGATTGGTGGCAGTAGCAGGTTGAAAAAGTACGAGTAACTGAACGACACATGCTCTTGGATAAAGTGTCCCGGCGAGATTCTGATGATGAGCCCGACTAGCATTCCGGAGAAAATGGAAATGACCGTTTCGTGGACCGTTCGAATTCGCTTTTGTTGCAGGTAGTAACTGGTCCATAGTGATCCGATCAGCAGCAGAATCAAAATAAAAATCGCCCACGACGTGAAGATCTCCTCGGTCGCGGGGTCGCTTATACTATCGTCGTCGGGAATATCTGGATCGGCATCTGTGCTGTCGCGCTTCGACAACGTGGAGTAAAGCAATTCGATTCCAACTGCTTTCAAAGAATCCATCATGTGTTTGTTCGTGTGTGTATTTGTACTCAGAAGAAGAGGCCCACAAGCAAGAAAATTATAAATTGTGAAGTGTCAACGGTGCTGCTGCTGTTTTTGGGAGAAGCTGGCTGGTTTGCAGATACACACGTATCAGAGAGATTTATGAAGGAAAACCAACTTGAGATGGAAGCTTAAACGGGACCCTGTGGTCTTCCAGTGGTGTTCTAACAATAAGAGTGGACCTGCAGCTTGCACTTGCTACAGATCCCCTAGGCCTGGATCCATGCAGTTTGTGTCAACCTGTGGTATTTAGCAAAGAGCCAGTATCAAGCAGTGTCACTGGCCACGCATTTAACTGGCATCCATCCATTCCCACGGTGGCTTGCTCATTGGAGATCTGTGTTTGAGAAATCCAGTCGTTACTCATCCATCGATTTGCAGTTATGATGGAGGTGGCGGTTGACAGTCCTGATGGCGATGTCTACAGAATTCGATAGGAAGCAGGCAAGACGAGACTATCTGTTCAAGTCATAAGTCCAATCAAAGCTTGTCTCAACTTTAGTGCCATTCGAAATCGTCACCTAACACTTCATAAAATGAATTTTTAAACGTTCACTTAGCATTTTTCTGTCCTCATTTTACACACTTCATTTGTCGCCCAAGGGGCTCGGACCAACGCATTGGTATTGATCCACTGCCAAAGGGGATGAAAAATCCAACAAAATGATGATAAAAATCACGCAAAAACCGTAACAATGCATCGACATGAATTAAAATTACTATGAATGAAAAATTGATCAAATTTATGAGAGTTAATAAGAAAAAAGAGGAAAATATTATGAATTAGTGGTTATAGGGATCACTTCCAGCTTGGATCGCTGTGAAGTTTTCTAAAGTCTGCAATGCATCCGTTTCGATCAAAGATGCCTCGAGCTCTCATATAAGGATCAGCGGCAATGAAATTCTTATGCAATTCTTTGGCAATTTGATTTTTAGCGTCCTGTTGCTCTTTGCTGGCGGCCTTGGAGTCGGCCTTGATCCAGGAAAGGGTATGGTTTACAAACTGCTTGACAAGATCATTATGTTCCTGCTTGAACGTAGCGATAGCCTGTGTGTCTTTCATAAGATCGTTCTCACCTGCAACTGGCTCAATAAATTCGTAAGAGGTCTCACAGGTCCCGCCGAGATTCTTTTCAATCCATTCAATAGGAATGTACTTGGCAACGTCCTCCGTCGTTTTTGTAAACTTGATCTTGGATGCAACCACGGGATCAATCCATCCCTTGATGATATTCCAGATACCAGTGAACATCCAAGGAGCATTGTGGATCAGCAGGAATCCTAAACACTCCGGGTAATGACTCTCAAAACATTTGATCATGAACTTGACTGGTGGATAGTCCATGTTTGACATGCTGAAATTAGACAAATCGAAAAAAACAGCTGCAGTATCAACTGGGTCCTTTAGACACAGACGAGCACTTTCAATAAGGTATATAGTAAACTTCTCCATCGCCTCTTCACCTTGAGCCTTGGGATCATGATTGTAAGTCTTGACGTGAACAATGGGCCTACCTCTGAAATCATGGCCCCAAATATAACTCTTTTTAGCCCGCAGTTGCACAATGAATTCTTCTTCCTTCTTTTCAAATACCTCCTTCTCGCCCTGGTTCAAAATCTCCTCAACGTTATTTTCGTATCTCCAAGCAATTGTAGAGCCAAACATTGCCAGTGCATCTTTCACAACCCACTTTCGAGCTCTCAAAAACCGAAGCAGCAAGTTGTCGGGGTGGTCGCCATTGACCATGGAAAACATCAGAGGAATGAACATTTTGGGATCGAGTTTTCCTACTGAATCTTTAAAAGAAGTGTCATTCGTAGCGTGTTTATGAGACGCATCTTCATCTTTGTTCTTGCGTAATCCCAAAAATCCCCTTTTCTTCTTCTTCTTCTTGTCGTCTTCTTCTTGTGCAGTGTCCACGCTCGCAGGCACTTCATCGTATCCGTGTGGAAGATCTTCGGTGAACAGCAGAATCTGAGCCCACATCTCCTTAAGCTTCAGCTCCTGATCCTCTGTCAAGGTGTCGATTCTACCCGGCTCATGAACCAGCTCCAGTTTTCCTGTGCTCATCTTGTTTTATCGAGTTCGCTAATCCAACAATCGTTATATCAAATCTAAATCAAAATTGAGATATGTCGTTATCTAGATTTCAGAAAAACGAATGTTAATTAGAATTACGCAACGAAAAGGAGAAGAAAAAAGAATGAAAAATGTCGAGTTGATCTAAAAATGAAAGAAAAACAAAATCCGATCCGTTAACTAATTTTGAAAATTTGGAATTTCCTGCTAAAAACATCCGCCTTTTCTTAGCGGACTTCACAATGACCTTCCATTTATCATATCGTCGTTTGAAGGCTTCAAATCACAACTTCTCATTCTAAGCAGACGTGAATTTTCTGCAGTGCCCTTGCGACTAGCTCCGACGGTCGTGTGCCATATTGTTACAACTTAAAAAGCTGGGTATTTTGCTGCCAGCTGGCAAACAGGCTATGTCGTGGAGCCATAAGATCCATATATTTATGCCCCTATATGGACTGTACACTGCTGGCAATAGTCAGCACCACTTTCTTCGTTGTTGCAGTGACATCATCACCGGTATTGTAGATGTTCCGAATCCCGCTGCCAAATACTCTCTCGGGTCCTGAGCTCGAATGCTTGAGTTATGTTGAGTTTATTGTTTATATCATATATCACGTGATGTATCTGTACATGCTTTTCTGATTGTAGCTCGTGTATGCTACTCGCTAGTAAAGTGCTCAGTGTATTTATGGAGCTGTAATATTGAGGTATTTGAAATTTTAGTGATGCCGACTGTGCGGTAGTAAGCTACTAGCGTTTATGAACACTTTGACAAATCAACTGCATTTGTGTCGAAACAAAAGCTCAAAGATACAATTAGTAAAACCAAGTTGTTCTGTACGAAGTGATCTATACAGAGGAAGGTGTTGAGTAGACCCTCTTTTAGCGCCGAGAAGGCCCGTCAATGGAAGTACAACTATAAACAGGAATCATAAGTCTTAAAATACATGTTCTAAAGTTCGGGCTCAACTCGATTATGCTGGTACCAAAACCCGTATCATAATATTCTTCGCCAAACCCCATTACTGCATCTTTTTTTCTTCCTATCAACCTATTCTTCTCTCATTTGGTTACTTCCAGATTTTGCTTTTCTTCAAATCGATCGAGAAACATACAACTTATACCGCAAACAAGTTACAACAATGGAAGTCCCCTCAAGTTCGGATCCTCTTCATCCCGAGTTCGAGTAAGTATCTTATTTGGTTCGCTGCTCGTTGGATATTTGAATACTAACGGGCTTTGTAGTGAACTCTCATTTTACGAGAAAATGAAACGCAACTGTATCCAGCAACCACTGGTTCCCTTTGGATGTCTCTTGACCTGCGGAGCCTTAGCTCTTTCTGCGCGTGCTACGAAGCGTGGTGATGCCAAAGCCGCCAACAGAATGTTTGTCTGGCGTGTGGCGCTCCAAAGTTTGACACTGGTCGCACTCATTGGAGGTTCTTGGTACTTGGGCAATGGAAACAACAGATCGATTGACGTAGAGGCTGAACTCAGAAAGAAGGCCGCTGTGCGTGAGCAAATGTGGATTGAAGAGCTAGAGAGAATCGATCAAGAGAATAAAGACAGAATTCAAAAGGCCAAATCCATTCGTGAAGAGCTCGCAAGACAGAGAGAATCAGAAAAGAAGTGATTCAACACTTTATCGTAATATCTTGTACATATCGACTACCTACTTTCCATACTATCCAAATTCAAATCGATTTTCTCATAAAAAATGGTATCTTGCATGTTAGTTCTTGCTCAGATAAACATTCCTTTCCTTTAGCAGTTCATCACCAAGTCTTCGTTCCAGACTTCAAACGTCGGTTCTCTCATTAACGGGGTTAGGCCTAAAATTTGTTTCTTGGGAGCTTCAGCCTTTCCAGTTGCAATCCAGTCCAGTCAAGATATATTTTCACATAGATCCGTCCATCATTTGTTTATACATTACCAAAACGAGCTAGAAACTCCTAGAAACCTGTGATGGTAGTATTTGCTCCTGATCAAGAAATTCATAAAGCAGTTGAACGCATTATAAAGTACCGTCCTGATTACTGTGCGACTAATGTGTTACGGAAAGCGATCACGGTTTTGGGTCAGTATGCGGCAACTCATGGAATTGAACGATCTGATCTCGAAAGACTGATCAAATACTTTTTGAGCAACGACTGCAAAGTCCCTATATCGGTACGTATTCGTATTGTGAGGGATCATTTGTATCCTCAACAAAAAATATCCTCAGAAGTGGTCACAACAATTATTGGCAGTTTCCCGAACAAACAATCATCACCGATAGACACATTATTTCGACAACTGTTAAGATGGCTCGTCATTGTGTACAACTTTTTAGAAGATTCAAACATCATTTCAAAATTGTATTCATTACTGTTAGCCAAACTATCGTATGAGTCTACGCGCCGATGGTTATGTCATTTACTCTATCTGGCTACGACTCAAGCATTAGTGACTACTTGGAGAGCCCAAGTAGTCATGGACGAATATGACACATCGCATGATTCACAACCGTTAATCGCATTACTACGACACTTCAAAGCGTACAGATCTGCAGTGGTTCCGGGAAATTTACCTCTTGTAGATCAAAACATTTTCAATCATCCGGATGTAGGAATGAGAAATGCAATTCAAAAGATTCTGGCAAAACCAAATTGTACCGAAAAAGAGTCAAACAAAAGATCGCGTGAAGTAGCTATGATAGACGATTTCACATCAATGCATTCCCATAACTACAGTGTCGATTCCATCACATCTTCAAAACATTTCGCCGAAAAGTTTCACCGCTTGCAATTTCCAAAGCAAACCGATATATTTTTAGACAGCCCAGGCATGCTGTTACATCTTTTGATTTACAGGGGCGATGGACGTACTTGGGGGCGCTTCAATTTTTGGTTACATCAAGCGTTACATGCAAAGGAACTAAGTACGAATACAGAAACGCTACGCAAAGTGTTATCACTGTTACAGAATACCAAATTCATGCCGGTAGCAGTCCATAACTACTTGTTGAAGCTTCTTCAGACATGGAATTTTGACACACAACGTTCCTTAATCTATAGTCTGCTCGAATATTTGCCATTTACAAATTTTCAGGATATGACAGCACTTCTACTGGTTCCATACATCAAATCTCCGGGATATCAATGTCTATATGACACAATCAAGTTCATTCGGCTTCTGACTGAGATGATCCGCAATTGGGCTCAACAAATTCGACGCTGCGACTTTGATCTAATTACTAACTCGCCGACTGACCACTGCAGAACTTTGAGGGTAATGGCAGCATTTGTAGATAATAATGCACTGCAGGTATTAGAACTCAACAGATTCAATATCGAATTTTCCCAAGTGTTTTTCGATTTCTATGACGAGATTATGGAATTTCCCACACACATCGACTTTCCCGTGGTAGTATGCCTTTCATCACAGCTATTTTACATGTTCTATACATCCATGTCGTCAATCAATTTGTCACGACTTTCTACACTGACACGAAGTCAACAGTTTTTGGAAGCCAAGAATAAGTTGGAAGAAGGGTATCAACCCA
The DNA here is from genome assembly GCA_022457085.1 of Saccharomycotina sp. CBS 16003. Taxonomy (NCBI): domain Eukaryota; kingdom Fungi; phylum Ascomycota; species Saccharomycotina sp. CBS 16003. The sequence goes on from JAJNCF010000026.1 coordinate 1,237,801, forward strand.
CTCCAGGGTATCAAGTGTATATTTACAACATTTGTGACGGCGTGTGGTTGAATAAAGCGTTCCGAAAAGTTCAAGCAAATGCGCTTTCGACATCATTTTTGAATGATTCGTTTGTTGAAAAATTAAAAGAATACTCTGCCTCTCAAGATTATGATCTTTCCAACTTGATGAGTTTTGCAGCTTCTTCCATGTACATTCTACGCGCACTCAAATTAATGCGAGAGCTGGAGAAAGAAGCTGGTAAAACTGTATTACTACGAAAGCCTCCCGGATACATGTCCTTGAAAGAAAACACTAGGGCTGGAGGACTAGTAATAGGATACGACGAATTCAGATCTAAGCTTTTGGATGAGTTAAACGAAAGCGGATATTACGGGTTATATGAATTGTTGTACAGCTCCATGAAGAGTCTGATAGCGAAGAAAAATGTGAAATCTGATTCTGAAAATGTTGGGAACTAGTGTGGGGTACATGACCCAGACTTTTCTACGAGTCCTCTGAATTATAGATCTGTCGAAGACGCTGATTGCTGTTTGTCGAGTGTTATTTTGCAGAATTTCTGAATGCTGGATATATGAATCATCATAATAATAAGAACACTATATACAAATACACACACATATAGAAATCACTCGAGTTTAATGTCCCGTTTGTCGATTTCCAAAGCTGTCTACACAGTCAATTTAGTCCGTTTCGCTTTTGTTCATGAATCTGATTTCCACGACTGTTGGTTTATCTGTTTTGTTGCTGTTGTTGCATCAAAAGAGCGTTTTGCTCCTGGAAGCGCTGGCCAACACGCTCACTATGCTTCAAAAACTTCTCGGCACATCGCATGACACAGGTATCTTCACGGGTGGTCAATGAGCTAGAGGTGAAGTCGTTGACACAGTCGGAGAAACACTTCTCAACAAGAGACGAGTAAAGCTTGAGTTTGAAATGTTAGTCTCTCAAATTCATTTGGCGGCTTGTACATAATGCATCTTCCTCTCCAACAATTGACAAAAACATACTCTCATGAAGTCTTTCATTTGCTTACGCTCAACGAGTTGTTGAAACTCTTGTTGCTCTCTAGAGTTTAATTGATCCATTTTGTTGCCTTTGCTGTTGAATGTGATTGATTGACTTGTGTGAATTCCAGAGAGGTAGGTCTAGAAAGCGCTTGAAAAATTTTGGAATTTTAGAGTTGACACGGAAACAGGGTAATTAAGTTGCGTTTTGAGACTTATGCTTAGATCTATTGTAGATAAAATATGTACAAAGTGAACGAATGCTATAATGCTTCAGATGCACTAAAGGAAGAGCCGTAGACTAGTGAACGAGTCACGTCTAGTTTCTTGTTTATGCCAATGAAATACATTTCTTTTGATTCTTTACGAGAAGAATCTGGTTTGTCCCTGTATACCTTTGTGAAAGTTTTCTCGAGTCGTTCTTGGAGCAACTTGTCCTCCGCTCCAGTGTAAAACTTACAGACAAAGTTACCGGTGGGTTTCAGAGTGTCAATTGCAAACATCAGCGCAGCATCGCAGAGATCCTAGCATGTTGAATGAAGAAGAATACAGGTTAGCATTTGTGATCAAGTAAAACAAAACGGAACAAACTTACAATCGATAAACCGTGATCTCTGAACCGGTTGCCGGTGGTGTTGGCCATCCTAATATAAGAGTCGTTAATACTTCTTGCTCAAAAGCCGTGAATAAGAGGGAAGGGTTCGTACATGTCACTTAGAATCAAATCAACGAGATGTCCATCTTTTTTCACAACACCATTTTCGGCTTCGTTCTCTTTCACAGAGATTGCTTTTTCTAGATCTAGATACGACTGGTTGTTTTCGATCTCGTCAGCAAACACCACCTTTTTCGATTTCTTGACTGGTCCACTGATGATCATTTTTTTTAGTTGTTCTTGGACATTGGCGTCTAGAAAATTTCCTTGTAATGCACTTGCGCCTTCTGGGGCCTGACAGGGGAGGATGTCTACGCCAATCACTCTTCCGCCAGGTTTTGTATGTTGCACGGCAACCTGCGTCCAAGCTCCCGGTGCAAACCCCAGATCCACTACAGTCATGCCTGGCTGTAGTAATCGATGCTTGTTATTCAGCTCAATCAGTTTGAAAGCGGCCCGTGATTTGTATCCTTCCGCACGAGCTTCTATAGTGAACCGATCTTTGCTTTGACGAGCGTTCCATCGTTTTGAGGACCCAGACGACTTATGACGAATAAAAGAGGTGAGTGTCGGCGCAGATGCAAGAAAGGCACAAGCCGATCGTGGACAAGCCAGCGGAAAAGATAGAAGCAGACTCATAGTTCACCGGAAATACAGAAAAGACGGTTGTAAACTGAGATTCGCAAATCAAGTGGTTTTACGCATGAATGTGTGAAATTCAAATATTCGGTTATTTTTTTTATGTTTTTCATTTTCAAATTTTTGTGTGGATTTCAGCGGGTAGGCATAAAATGTATATTCACGTGATGTTCAGCCGTTTGAAGTCGAACGAAAGTGCCGGCTACAGTTCTTGCAGACAAACAACGTCAACAGTATGGCAAGTGAATGGAGTCAATACAGTCAGTGTTGATTTGAGCAGAAACAAATATTTAAAGTCATGCTGAAGGCTTTGAACTGATTTGTTTAAAAATTTAAATGGCGACGAAAGCCCAAATAATGTCGGGAAAGTCGCTATTTGTAACTTGGCTTTTGCTTAGGTGGATAATCAGCCAGATTTTGGATTCTGGCCAAGGCTTTATTTCTGGGTTGTTTGAATAAATGGATCAGTATAAAAGTGAAAGGAGACACAAAATGCTCAGTGACGGCAAACCCACTGCAAACTTACAGTGCTTTAACAAATTCAGGATGTTAAGATATCGTGCACTCTATTGCCTACTCAAGAGGCCCAGCAGCTTTGTCAATTGTTTATATTATATTGAATTGCGACCGCTGCATGTTTTCGTTTGTAAAGTGTTGCGGTGAATTTTTTTTAAAAATTTCTTATGTTGATCAAAGAAATTCTGGTTACATTTTTATTATTTGTTTATTTTTTGAAAATGTTGGCAACGAAAAACGGGCCATTTGAAAACAAAGTTGCTTTGATAAATCATTTTCAAGGTATATCCAATGTATCAGTCACAAATTAAAACTAGTCATGATAAGAGTCTGGCATTGATCTAGAGTCAATCTAGACTCCCAATCTCGCATTTACATCTATGCTAATTTTGTTGCCGATTCCAATTCAAATTTGGCACCATCGACAAAATGAATTTTTCAACCAACTTTTCATGCATTTTTCTAAACGAAATGCTTTTTCTTTTTTTAATATTATCCAAGTTTTTATATAAGGAATCCAAATTCTCTCCCAACTTTTTAATTTTTTTCTTTTCTTTCTCTTCTTGTTTTTTTTTAGAAATATAAACATCTTTAATTTAAAACATCTGTCCAGTCAAATTTGCATCAAGTCTTTCGACCCCACCATCGCCATCTCCACCATTCCAAGCATCTCCAATTTTAGCACTTGAATCATAGATCATCATGGTACAAATAACCCTTATAACTTTATATTTCTTTTAGGCCACCGATCCTAACATTTTCCATTTAGGTCCTGTTTAAGCGGAAATCAGTTGAACCGCTACGACCCACCAGCTACCCTCCTGACAATGCCATGGTTTGGGCCATTCATCGTACTGGCGAATTCTTTCTTTCATACAACGAATACCTTACTCGTCTCGACTTTTATTTGCAAACGAAATTCATCTGTGAACTAACCGGTCATTCTTGCCTAACGTATTTTCAGGCACTCGACTCAGAAGCTGTTGAAGCCGAAAAAATCGTCAAAAATTTTCCAGAAGTTCTTAAAGAACCCATTCTTAGGAAAGTTCAGTTTTCAACAACTGGCCGACTTGATGGTTTGGTCGATGAGGTATACAACCGGTTCAAACATGAGTTTTTCCCTGGAGAAGTCGTGGTTGCCAAAGTCCATGACCAGCGAGTTAGTGTCACTGTTAGAGAAAAAGCTAAATTCAATTCAATCGCTTTACCATCTGGCGAGGTAAGACCCGGCTACTGCCGCTGCCGGGTTGAAACTTCCAAGGGCGAAGAGCTCGTGGTAGACGAGTCAGATTTGACGCGCGATCGAAAATACTACACAAAAGTTATTCTCAAAACATTTCTCAAGTATTGCATTCAACGAGAGAGTTGGGCCGGAGCCCCGTGGCTTGTCAAAGAAGAATACGCAAATATGTACCGCATTGAACAAGAAATTCCAAATCACCTAAAACGACCTACACAAACTTTCGATAAAGCTAAATTGCTTAAACAAGAAAAGCGAGAGCAGTTGAGAATGGAGAAATTGCGCATCAAGCAAGAAGCAAAAAGAATCAAGCTTGAAAAGAAATTGTTGAAGAAGGAACAGGTTATCAAGGAAGACTTGCTGTTTCCAATTACCAACATGCGACCACAACTCAAATATTTTAAAGACGATATTGACATTAACACTGCTCTCGAGTCATTCATGTTCTTGAACATCTATGGTGGGCCTCTTGATCTTAGTGCTTTTAAATTTGATGATTATGTGCAAATCCTAAGATTTGACGACGTAGACAGCGGTTGTCTCATTATGAACGAAATACATTGCGCGTTACTTCTGGCACTTGAAGAGAGTCTTGATACTTTGATATTAGAACAAGATGAAAGTAACAATGCAAAGAAAAACAACTGGAGAGACCGTTTGAAAAAGCGGCTCTTCCGCGATGGCGGATGGCAATCAATTATTATCGGCCTGTTTCAAGAACTGAATCTACCAGCATACCAAACAGAAATTGAAAAGATTCTCTTGATCTTGGCTCCGAATGATCCAGTCTTGTTGCATGTTGCGTACAAAAACTACTTGTTAAAGCTCACACCCAACCAAAAACTTCTAATCATCAAAATCCTTATTGAATTGTTACACAAGTCTCCTATTATCAGAGGATTTATCGATATGCATGTCGAGCTACCTAAGCGTGGCCGCAAAGAAACAAATGTCAATTGTCAGCGCGCAAAAATGATTGGAATTGATCGATTTCACAACAAGTACTGGTGGCTGGAGAAAAGCGAAGAGTTTGTCATGTCGCGATTGTGGGTTCAAGGGCCTACGGTTGAAGAACTCAAATATTTTTTGGGAATGGATGATGGATATCCGAAAATGACCAAAGACGATGTGGGCAACATTACCAATAAAGACGGGAAAGTTTTGCTTGATAAAAACGGCAGTCTCCAGCCCGACATTACTGGAGTTGAACGAAAATTTATAGAGGAATACCCTTCACCGCTGAAATCCTCAGAAGAATGGGGATTTTACGATGACGCAGATCAGATTAACAGTTTGCTGACATGGCTCAATCCCTATGGTCTACGTGAGTCCAAACTAGTTCACGAGATCAACGCTATCAAAGAACAGTTATTCAGTAGTGTGGACCAACGGCAGTCTGAGACGCAAGAAATTGAAAAATCAACAGCTGAAAACGAAGAGATCATTCAGCTGCAAACGGAAATTTCATCATACAAGTCTGAGCTACGAGAGCTAAACGGCGATGAGAGTGGTCGCCGTAAGCGAAAGCGTGAGGAGCTTGAGAATCGTATTGAAGAAAAAGAGCGGGAACGTAACGGACTAGAAAAGGAAGTAAGACTGGAGAGTATGTTTGAGTGGGAAAACCAGGCTGCGTTGAAAAAGCACGGATCTGAGCTGTATGATTTGGGCAAGCGCCGAACCCGAAGCAAACGCTAGACTTATGGATATTATGTATACATTGCACTATAGACTTTGTTTTTACTCTTATGTTTTTGTTAATATACGACACATCATGATTTATTTGCACTCAGTTAACCTTGTTGAGCGAATGGACGAGTCCAGGCCGCTAGACCCCGTGTCTATATAAAGCCAGACTTTCCTAGTTCTCAATTATTTTTTTTCTTCAAGACCCTTCACAAAATCGAATTTACCAATGTCCCGCCCACGAACAGATTACTCGCTTTATCTGGTTACAGATCCTAACGGACTTCCCGAAGGTCAAACTGTGGTTTCACAAGTCAAAGCTGCGATTGAAAATGGAGTCACGCTTGTCCAAATTAGAGAGAAACTTGCGGGGACCCGTGAGTTCATTGAGATTGCTCAACAGATTCACGAACTCACTCAACCAAGAGGCATCCCGCTGATCATCAATGACCGGGTTGACGTTGCCCTGGCCATTGATGCTGAAGGAGTGCATGTGGGCCAAGACGATATGCCGGCCGAAACAGTGCGAAAGCTGATTGGTCCTAACAAGCTGTTGGGTGTCAGCGTTCACGATCAAGAGGAAATGGATGGAGTGTTGGAAGTTAACAGAAAAGCAGTCGCAAGAGGCGAGCCGCCAGTTATCGACTCAATTGGCATTGGAGCAGTGTTTGGAACTAAGACCAAGGATCTGGGCAAGAAAACGCCGATTGGTGTGGAGGGCCTGGAGAAACTGGTGAGGTATGCGGATGGCAGGATCCGAGCCGTAGCGATTGGTGGGATCAATGGCTCTAATGTGGAGCAGGTGATGGCCACAGGTATTGATGGCGTGGCTGTTGTATCTTGCATCATGGGCGCGCAAGATGCCAAACAGGCCAGTTTCGACTTGTATCGCCAGATCCTGGCTTCGCGTGTGTTGTCTTTACCTCTTGAAGAGTACGCTAAAGATGATATTCTAGCAATTATCCGATTGGTATCCAAGACTAGACCTCTGGTGCATCACATTACCAACAACGTTGTCAAGCACTTTACCGCTTCTGCTGCACTAGCTTATGGCGCGAGCCCCATCATGTCGGAGACTCCTGGCGAGTTTGAAGATTTGGCGGCCATTCCACACCCGTCTGGTCTTCTAGTCAACATTGGCATGCCACTTGCAAACTCAGATATTTACTTCAAAGCTATGGATGCTTATGCTGACAAAAAGAAGTTTGTAGTATTTGACCCAGTTGGCGTCGGCGCTACAAAGTATCGTCAGGACCTGTCTAAAAGTTTGTTGTCGCACTGTACTGACACAGATGCCGTCAATCCTGCTGTGATTAAAGGCAACGAAGGCGAGTTGTTTGCTTTATCAGGTCTGGACGGGAAGTCTTTGGGTGTAGATAGTATGTCTTCAAATACATCGGAGGCGCGTATTAAAGCAGTGTCACAGCTTTCCCAAGCTCATAAAGACACAGTGGTGCTGATGACTGGCGAGGAAGATGTGTTAGGCTACGGTGGTGAATCTCACGCTTTGGTCCAAAATGGCCACGAGCTTATGGGCAGAATTACTGGATCCGGATGTACATTAGGGTCAATTGTAACCGCTACCTGTGTGGCAGCTTCCACAGTTGCAAACAAACATACTTCTCGTCGGGAACTGTTGTTTTGGTCGACCTTGGCAGCTAGTCTCATCTACAATATTGCTGGTGAACGAGCGGCTGTCAAAGTCTCCAGCCCTGGATCTTTCCCCAGTGCATTAGTTGACGAGATCTCCAAGATTGTAGAAGAAACCAATCAAGGTCGAACTGAATGGATTGAAAAAGCCAGGTTCAAGATTCAAGGAGTCAAGCCTTTGGATCCTCGAGTCTTTAGATACTCAAATCTTAGATAATAATAAGTGTTTATATTTACGTACAGAATTTCATTTTACCGTCCTATTATGATACAAAAAATGAATTTCGGATTATTTTGTCTTAAACTTAAGCTGTATCATTGTAATTGGGTCCAACCATTCTACATAGCAATTGACGTTTGAACAGACTTTAGAAGAACCAACCTCCAAATCTTTGCGCTCCTGTGGATTTGGATCCAACTTCTACTTTATGAGGTCGAGCAGGGTTGAATCCATATCGTTGCAGAAGATTGACAGCTTTGGGAGTAATGGCCAAAGCAATTGGAATTCTGATAAAGAACAACAGATGGTGGACTGAGTAGGCAAGCAGTAGCTCTGCAATGAGAGTCGATGTCCTGCTAACAGGCTTGGATTGTTGTGTATCTGAAGGGTCTTCTTCAATGACTATGAGCTTGCCAGAAGAAGCCTGCTCTTCCGAGTTGTGGTCCGTAGACTTTCCTAAACCAAAATAGTCCCTAACAGAGTTCTCAATGCTTTCAACCTGATCGTGGCCAAAGTAACGGATGGCACCAAATAGCAGCAATGTGTCAACAGCACCTAGGCCGACATAAATGAAGAAAGGCGTGAACCCATACTTGCGGTAATACTGTTTAACCATATCGATACGAGACGATGCCCGTGCCGAAGTAGCCGGAAATGGCTGGTTATGGTGAGGATGCGATTGCTGCGAAGCTGACGATGGTTTAGGCGGAGGTCTCTGGTTTGTGCGAAGAGTGGTTCGGGTGAAGAAGTGTCGAACGTTTGTGGTAGGCAGCGGTCTAAAACCAAATGAGGTTCTGGTGCGTGCTAACATTGTCAGTTTAAAGCAATTACTTGAACTAGATGTGACAGATTTTAACAATAGTTTTCAATGATAATTTGGTGATATTTGCAACAGCTATGTCGACTCTGGCTTCTGCAATGAGCTGCTACCTTGGTATTGAGGGAAATGGTGATTGTAGGAGTCAGAATATGGGGTAGCGACCCGTTTTAAATACCAAAAATCCCAATTCCCAAAGCGCCCACGCCAAACCGTTACCACTTCGCATTGGGGCTTTTGGGACATAAAAAATGCGTGGGGCCAACGCTAGGCCTGGGAAAGCCCGGATAAAAAACTCATACGTTCAGTTCCAACCAAAAAAATTTATATTTCAGTTCCTGCTTTTCTTCTTGCTTTGAATTAAAAACTTGCTTATCTTGTTGTTTTCCCAGGCGATCTAAGATCTACCGAACGGTTCATCCTACACAGTGACTTCTCTTGACTCTGTCCAACGACTCATTCAAACACCCAACGACGAAAGTATGCGCAACTTGGTAATTCTCAGTGGTTCGTCGCATCCGACACTCGTCGAGCGCATGTGTCATACACTTAACCTCGACAAAGGCGAGGCCAACCTTGTCAAGTTCAGCAACGGCGAGACTAGTGTCACTATCAAGGACTCTGTTCGTGAGAAGGACGTCTACGTAGTCCAGTCTGGCTGCGGTCATGTCAACGATAACTTCATTGAACTGCTTATCATGATCTCTGCTTGCAAAACTGCCTCTGCTAAAAAGGTCACTGCCGTACTGCCAGTGTTCCCCTACTCGCGTCAACCGGATGTGCCTTACGCCAAAAAGGGTGCACCATTGCCCAAGGGCAAGCACGCCAGCTCGTCTTCTATCGGTGGCGGAAGCAACGGTTCCTCTTTCACTTTTGAGTCTGTTCCTGGTTCGCCGCGCAAGACGAGTGACTCAACACTGACTTCTAATTTGCTAAGTAGTGCAGTTTCCTCGCTCAAGATTAGCGCTGCTAACGGCCACCCGCAGAGACCTGGATTCGCTCGCAGTGACTCTTGGAGACCCGAAAACTCGGTACATACCGAGTGCAATACCGGATACAAGCAATGGGTTGCCCAAGCCGGTAACCTTGTTGCCTCGCTACTGACATGTGCTGGTGCCGACCATATCATCACTATGGATCTTCACGACCCGCAATTCCAAGGCTTCTTTGATATCCCCGTTGACAATCTGTACGGCAAACCATTGTTGCAACACTACATTACTTCGTCTATTCCAGACTACCAAGACGCCGTTATTGTGTCGCCGGATGCCGGTGGAGCCAAGCGTGCTACTGCCATTGCTGACGCCTTGGGTATGGCTTTTGCTCTTATTCACAAAGAACGTAAGAAGGTTGACCCTGTTCAAATTCATATGGGCCGTGGTAAACATCATGCTACCACTATGTTGGTGGGTGATGTCAAAGATCGTGTTGCGATCTTGGTTGACGATTTGGTAGATACTGGTAACACTCTGACTCGGGCTGCCAAACTGCTCAAGGACCAGGGTGCTGTCAAGGTTTACGCCATCATTACACATGGCATTTTCTCGGGTGATGCTATTGAGCGTATTCGTGCGTCAGCAATAGATAAGATCATTACCACCAACACTGCTCCTCAGCAAGAGCATCAAGCGGTGCTAGGTGATAAGCTCGATGTGTTGGATGTGTCGCGCGTCTTTGCCGAGGCTATCAGACGTATTCACAACGGTGAGTCGGTGTCCATGCTGTTTGATCACGTTGGCTTTTAAGCATCAAAAGGTCACAGCGAAGAAACACAGATAGATTTCATATGTGTATATTTGATAATATATGTGGTTTAGATATACTAATTGTTCTTGAGTTTTACCAGTACAAAGTATAGATAAATGATGAGTCTCGAGATCTGGTCTTTTGTGCTCATTGTGATGCCTTGTGAAAAAAAGCCTTTTAAGATTTGGCCCGAGGCTCCTTGATAGGGGTTTTGAAGCACAGTGCGGAGTACACTTGAGGAAGCATTACTTTGCTGCTTGCCGTCTTTGCTATTGCTGTCGTCCTTGACTTTGACCTTTAATTGCATTTGCGTTTTCATTAGCAGCAGCGGATACGTCAGCATCGTAGCCATTGTCTTAGCCATTGCTGGAAGAAAAAACAGCTGAAACCCTGAGGGATTGTCTCTGTGTTTTCTGGGGACAACGGTGGCTTTCAGCAACTGAAAGAAGTAGTGTGTAAGACTCGGGTTGACAGATAAAACCATTGTGGCGCGGTATCCGGTCCACAGCCCGGTGATTCCCTTTTCGCGGTAAATGTCTTTCATGATTTCCCAGGCAGAAGTGGGTTGTTCTGCTGGGTTATCAGCCAAATGAGCCGTTTGTTGACGGGTAATGACGTTGCTGAGCGGGCTGGTCAGGAACTTGCAAAACATACCTGCAACAGATCCAATCACCAACTCCTCCACGACGCCTAATGTAGTTGGCCGACGGCCTGTTCTCTTTTGCACCCGTCGCATTCTTCCCTCCCGCAAGATATCATATGCATAGAAATAGAAAAACGCAGAAATCATGACCGAGATAACGCTCTGTGTCGCACCATCGTAAAAGGCTGATAGCCCTTCTTCTTGGAAAATTTTGATGAACGCATCTACTACATGTTTGTATTTTTTGCCGCCTATTTTGCCTTGCACCTGCATCCGGGTCGTTACCAAATCGACTGGTGATACCACAAACGTAGCGAGCGCCCCTCCCAGTGCACCAGAGAATGCACTGGCCCATGGAGGAATATCTGAAGGCCTGATTCTGATTTTGCTCTGAGCTGCCATAGTTCAAAGCTGATTGATTGGTTGCTTGTAGACGATATGACGGCCTATTGAAAGCACAATTGTATCTCAAATTACAAATGTACTGAAATGAAATGTATGGAAAGAAGAAACGTTGGTGTATCTGCGAGATAAACTGGAGCAGAAAAGCTGGGGATATTGAAACTTATGATTTGTAATTTGATTCTGTCAAGACTATTTTCCATGTCATATAGCTTAAAGACTTTGCGTACGTCTGATGATGACTAACGCTGATCAAACACTGAGTCATCTTCACTTTTGATCAAATCTATTTCACTGTTATTTTCTGTGTTTTTTTCCCTTTTTCCCTCTTTTCTCTTTCTCTGTTTGAATTCATCACCGTTGGTGTCCGCAGCCTTTCACAATCAGCACTTCCTGATATTCATCCGTTTTCTCCAATATCGCTCTTCGCCAGCACCACCACCTGTTCGCCGCTATCGCCGTCACCACCGCCCCAGCCTTTCGACTGAAAGCTTTCTTGTCTACCTTTAGAATCAGGCCCGTATCACACCCTTCATCGCCGCCGCCGTTTCAAGAAATTACTACGGGTTGCCTGCGAATCTTCATTTATTCGACTCGCCCCACTGCATTCTTCAGCATCTCGCTTGATCTTTCACTCATATCAACCTACGTACTTTCTTGGATTTACCAAGCAACATATACTCTTTGCGCCCGCACTCTTTCTATTTAAAACAAGCATCACCACCATGCATCACGGATCAAATGCCGCCGCTGCTGCTTTGCTCATGAAGCAGTTCAGAGAGCTTACTGACCCCAAAAAGGCTATTCCTTCCTTTCACATCACTGTACGTTCAACTCGACTTCTGTGATCTTTTATTTGCCTTTTCCTTTGCCTGAACTAACCCATACTTGTTCGCTGCTCAGCTCGAGGACGATAACATCTTTGTTTGGTAAGTTATGCATATTGCTTGCACCACTGTCTCATTTGTGGCACTAACACCAGCTTCTGTAGGAACATCGGTGTGATGGTACAAACCGACGATTCGCCCTACAACGGAGGATACTTTAAAGTAAGTATACAGTTGCCGCGGCTATTTGATTTGATTTGAAATGGCATTGGCCACAACTGCTGCGGTAGTCCAACGCCGCTCCTCTTGACCGCTACGTAAATACTAACTTTGTTTCAGGCCAAAATGACATTTCCAGACGACTATCCTTTCAGTCCCCCATCTTTCCGATTCACACCTGCTATATATCATCCCAACGTCTACAAAGATGGCCGACTATGCATTTCCATTCTTCACAAATCGGGGGATGCCACAAGTGGCGAGGCTGACGGCGAAACTTGGAGTCCAGCTCAAACTGTGGAAACAGTGCTCATTAGTATTGTGTCGCTCCTTTCTGATCCCAATATTTCTTCGCCGGCCAACGTGGACGCTGCGGTAGCATGGAATAAGGATAAAGCCAAGTTTAACGAGCAGGTGCTACGTGAGGTTGCGATTTCCAAAAACAATATTCCTCCTGGCTTTGTCATGCCTTCGGAAGAAGCCTATGTTGCTCCAAAGACTAACCAGGTTAACGAAGAGGTTGTGGATGATGATTTTTGGTACGAGAGCGAAGACTCTTACGACAACCAGGGCTACATGTCCGACGACTATGAGGAAGGTGACGAGAGTCAGTAAAAGTAAAGCTACAATTCACTTATTCTCATTTTCTTTCATGTAACATTTTTGTGACTGAAAATGCTCCTCATTTAGTTGTGTAGAGCTTTTGCGTCTCATCACTTTTACTTTTTTATACTCTTTTACTATTATTCTCGTTACTGCACTAATAAATAACAGTTAAAAAAGCAATTATGAATTATTTGTCTAATCCCTCTAATACTAATCAAAACTGTTTAGTGTTAATCATATTTGATGATTTTCAAGTTGGAGCGTGAATCACTTGGAAGGTTAAAAATTGAAGAAACATTCGGGTGGATGGACACATTGAGAGAGTAAAAATGGAGAATAATGTTGTGAAATCACGGAATCGAGGTTGCTCTTCGAAAATTGCGTCTTTTTTGAAGTTGTTTTCCTAGTTATTTCAGCAAGGTTATAAATACGAAAGGTTTATATGGTGAGACCCAAGTTTTGAGGCTAGGAATGTGTTTTGGAACAAACACGGAAATGGACCTTGGTAAAAGTGTGGCATGTCGTGGATGAGTTGTTTGCTGTTGGGATGGTCATGCTTTATTAGGTCGTTTGTGAAATCCGTATCAATTGAAAACAATTGATGGGTGCCGATGATCATTTAATATTACGGTCAAAGCCTAGCAAATGTTCTTCATAGGGATGTAAATTCTGCATTCATTGACGTGTTATCGTTGTGATGAGTCTAAAACAAGGCTTTCTGTTAACAAGGAAGTTAGAGAAAACTTCAAACTAGTTTTATGGCAATAGCAACAACATCCAAGACTTGAATAGCTGCTGCATTATCAATACTAGTAGTTTTAGAAAGCGTTGACGCAAACGCATGAAAATGGCGAGTTCAACGCAAATCTTTTTCTTCGTTATTAATTTCAGGAAGCTTCGCAAACGATCCCGAAGCGTTCTAAAGAGTAGTTTTCTACTGATTTTCGATTGAGATCATTTCATTGACTACGTGCGGGTCAGTTCAACGAGATGGGAAAAGGATCAGAGAAGAAGCCGTTGTACAAATCATGTGCCAACATGCATACAACTACCCATTATGGCAATCGGAATCGTTCCCGGGTTTTTATTTGTGTCTACAACTACAGCCCAGATGCTCTCCCGTACAAAAACTGGAAAATGCCCTGAAAATTGAAGCATTTGTTTTAAATGATCCTGTTTATATTACCAACAAAAGTATTCAATGACTAAAAGTCATTGGTGAAATATGAATATAAGGGTTTCATAATTTGATTCAGGACCAATGATTTAGTTTGTGTCTTGAACTATCGTATTAAATTTTAGACACTTCAAGTATTGAAAACATGAAAAGTGAATTTACTACTGGATAGAAGCAAGTAATAATTTGAAACATCGTGGCATTGGGCACTTAGCGCATTAGCAGAAATCCTTCATTTTTACAAACCGCACTTCAATGTGATTATTCTAGAAACGTCGTGACTCAGGATCGGCCTTATTGCACTGTGCTTTATCAAATTGCTGCAATTATACTTTCATGTACCAGCCCTCGAATCAATATTACCTCGTTCGATTTCAGCATTAATTCTTATAAAAACAGTTCTTGACCCATAACATTGATTGCCTAAAGCTACTGCCGTTGATTGTGCGTTTATACTATAACCATCCTAGTCCAGGTGTATATGATTTTATGTATGTCTGCTAAATATCACAGAATTAGTCTAATTGTAATCACAAAAGTAGTATTTCGAGTTTTGGTAAAAAATGATCACAATTAGCAATAGATTTTTCTTGAATACAACAGATAACTTTTTGGAATTGTTTGTCTCCTCCTTCTACCTCATACTGAAATTTCTAGCTCACAATATTTTTGATTGAATGGTCTAGGCTTATTTTTGACTCTACATGTTCAATACTCACTCGATTCGAGTTTTTCAATTTGCTGTCGTTCAATCAATACTCCAGTATTCCAACACACAATTGATATGTCCTATCATGCATCCTTTGCTCTATCAACCTCTAATTATAATTCCCTTCAAAAAGATACGAAAAAAGCAGTAGACTTTACAATGATGGTCTACGGTGTCTTGGGCACTGGAAAAACTGCGTCTGTGAATAGTTTATGTGAGCAATAAGCTTTAATTCACAGAGCTCAATTTTCAGACCGTCACAGACTTCAATGTTTTCTGTTATTGATCTCCACATTACTTATCATGTTCATGACAGCGGGAATATGCCAAATTAAACAATTAAGATATCAGTGTTTATCTTAAGAGTAGCTCATTCAGATGAGGGGATCAAAATCGCTCTAGTAAATAATGAATCGAATGAAGAAGGTTTGACAAAAGTGTCACCAACAATTGTCGATACCCTGGGATTTGATGACAGCATTAAAATTGCACAAATCTTCGACAAAATCAATGGTTTTTTTGAATTTCAATACGATGAATTCATAGCAGAATCCACCCCTCAATTCAAAGATCACAAATTTCATCGTTAATTCACCATGTTGAATTTAGCACGAGAAGAATAAAAAGGCTAGACGTAGAGCTTATGAAGGGTTCATCCAAGCGAGGTGATTTTATTTTGATTATAAGATAAGTCGATAGCCTGACAAGCTCCGAACTAGCAACAGCTAAGCGTACAGAATTCAACAACAGCAACATCTCAAATACTCATTGAGAATACAACACTTACCGCAAATGCCTTTGCAGTCTCTGTATCAGCATACACTTCAACAAATGAATCCACCGTACCAACATTAGTATTCATACACATATCTTCCAATGTATAGCACGAGAAGTCAGCATAGCTCTTACCCTATGATGATGATACTAACCGATTTACTTTTCTCATGTCTCAGGATTATGTATACAATATTATACTGTTAGATAAAATACCTATGTTATGATATAAAACAGATATAATAAAGGTCACTTAATTCAGTTATTTATGCTATGAAGATGGACGAAGTAACATTTCGTAGAGAGCGTTTTGGATTTTCAGTGTTTAATGAATTCAAATTTTTCATGGTTGTAACCATGTGCAAATGGAAATCTGGGGGAAAAAGGCTGATGAAAGAAAATGTTTTCGAACTCCAGATTATTTGATCCTACGTTCGTATTTTTTGCGAGTCGTTTCTTTTGTCGTTTCGCAATATTGTACAATTGTAGAGTTTGCACGATTCTAGACACAAAAAAGACGTGTATTCAACAAATGTGTACATAATGATATTTCGAAAATAACAAAAAGCATGATATCTACGTGAAATGAAGACATGCTCCATCAGTTAAGCAAATTTGCCCTCCTCCAAGCCTTTGGGGTCATTGTGGCCAAGCTCATGAACCAAGTACCCAAGAATCCTTGTTCCTCTCGAGTTCTTAATTGTTTCTTTCCTTAGATAGTCCAATTCCACAAGCTTTGGCCAATTTACAAATTGCATCCCGTCTTTTAGGATAAATCTTGATGAAAAAACAGCAGCCCCGGACCAAAAAACCACAAACATTTTATTCACGGACCAAGCAAAATTCTCTCTTGGGAACAAAGTTGCAGCAATGAGCATGATCATAGATCCCGAGAAAATGTATGGCATAAACTGATAAACAATGGGTCGACGGTCGACAAATGGGTCTTCTGGATTGTCGAACGCCTTAGCATTACCCAAAAGCAAGTCAAATCCATCCTGTCTAGGTCCATCTAGCAGATTGTTTTTGTAGTATCGCGTTAAACTGTGTCCCAAATCTGATAATGCGCCCAAAAATGTGCGTTTACCTAACCTAGTAAAGTCGGTTTTCAATGCCCCAGTGCCTGAGTAGGACAAACTTACAACATCTGCGTTGTCTGCCCACATGTTTCGGAAAACCGTTGCAAAATTGTGGTCGTAGTTCCAGAAGATATGGCTTTCGTCGGCAGTAATTATACCTGCAGCAACTAGTTGCTTTTGCAAAACCCATTTAGCAATCTGACTTTGAACAACGTTTGTCCGATCTAGACAGTCCATACAATTGGTTCGCACCACGCTAGCCTGTTGTTTGAGCACCAGCCTTTTTTCGTCTCCAATTTTAACTTCAAACCATTTCTGGTCGTTCAGTCCTTGTTCCTCCAACTTCTCGATCAAAAGCTGGACTCTGTCCCATCTCATCTTACTACACTCTTTGTGAAAATCAAAGTATGTATACACCAAATCCGGATCATTGAGTTCTTGTATGAGCATTTCATATGCCAATTTCACTGGAAGTTCATAGCCATTTTGATTGACCAGATTGACCAAATAATTCTTACCATAGATTTCTTTCTGTTGCTTGAAATGCTCCTGTGCAGAAGCTAATCCATGACCTAGGACCTCAAGCTTGGGTTTGTAGCGCAGATTGTTGATTTCGGCCCAATGAACAGGAACACTGCCACGAGTTTGCACATAAGAGAAAACTGATACGTTATGCTCCGTGTCAGAGTCGGGAGTAGGGACGCAAAGGATTTGCTCAGTTTCGTTGAAATTAGCGACATTTCCATCATTATCGATGCCTCTTCTAAAGTATCTAGTACCTGCCCTATATTTACTTCTTCGTGTGATTAACCCAAAACTAACGAGCTGATTATTGATTGTCACTGGTATGATATTGACGTACCCATAAATCATAGGAGTGATAAAATCTTGGACTAACGAATGTGTGTGAGATAGCTCAATTAAATCTTGTAAAAGATATTGGTTCCAAAAAAATCTACCATCAATGGGTTTTAGTTCAGTATCGTTGCTTTGCCGTTGAAATGTGTTGGATAAGTCGTAAGTATGCGAAAAGTATAAAGGGGCAGCGCTGAGATGCCTTTTAACTAGCTCAACATAGGTGTCTTCAGCGGAATCTGCAAAAGTATATTCGTTAAACGGGATAACATCAAACTTTTTCACCTTGAAAATCAAATGTCCAAGAAGAGTGCCGGCAAGCTCTGACTTTGTCGCCAGTATCAGATATGGTCCTAGTGCTTTACTGTTAGCTATTGTGATGCGGCGAAAGGGGGAGGTGTATATATTCACTAACCATGACGAAGATTGATTTTGCCAATTATTGCGGCGATTGTTTTGTATCTTCCATGAGCTTCATCATCTGTTTAATATAAGTTGTTAGTATTTACTTCAGACTTTATCACAAACTGGAAATATCTTACCTGTCAAGAATACTTGTCCTTCTGGCTTGGAAAGCTTTAGAGACTGGCTTTGCCCGTCAAGCTTAAAATAAAAGCCTTCCTTGGTTGTGGTATAAGAAAGGAGTGGAGCAGACATTGCTAGAAGTCTGATATTAACAATTATGACCACAGAAACGCAGGACCAATTTTTGATGAAAAGACGACGTGATGGTAAATGGAAGGGAAGAAAAAAACAGGGTGTGGAACCAGCCGCGGAAAACTTACTATGGGAGACAAAAACACAAAGAAAATTTCGTACCTGGCGAAAAAAGAAATAGGATTCATAGAAACCGTTTTTAGGTCAAAACAAATTGAAATACATAAGCGCCTTTGAGTTACAAGGGCAAATCATGAGTTAGACAAAAAAGAACAGGAAAATGTGTTTCAGTAAAGTTTTCACCATGGCATAAAACGTATCATTAAAGCAGTCAAGGCTTAAACAGGGGCTTGAGGAACATTACGATAAACTATTACGGGATGGTTTTTAAGCCTCCTAATTGTGTTTGTTATATTTAATGGCCATGTTTATCATTACTATGACAGTCAGCGGAAGTGAAAAATACTATGCAAGCCTCGCTTTAAAGTCGAAAAGTTTAACAATGCTGAATGTAAAGAGTTCACCTAGTGTTGAAGAACATATTTTACTCATTGATAGATTTGTTGTGAAAATGTGTGAGCAAACAATTCAGACAGCAGTAATATAATAGAACTGTGTTGAAACGGATCTAATTCTCACCGTCAAACCTATATGAGCAAAAATTATAATGTTTAAACTAACTTTCAATTGCTTTTGTGAGCACTCATAACTAGAGGTTGGTGTACACTGATGTGAGTTATCCAAGTTGCTCCTTGAAACGCTATAAAAGAGCATTTTAGTTCTGAATTTTTCTTTAGATAGACATCTTTATGAATCTTGCAATTCCTTTTTAAATGCACTAAGATTGCGGGTATCTATTGTTTTCAAAAACTCAGCATTAAACCAGAAATAAAATAACTATTTGTGACTCACATTTGTAAAAATCTTACAAGAAACATGGTTTCTACAAGCAAAGGTGTTCACAGAAAGGAATCTGTGAAAAGCAAAGCTGGGAGTTCGGCTAAGCCGGCACTCAGAAACAAAGGGTTGGATTTTGGTAAGTGTAAATTCGTGTGTTTGAATCTCAAATTGAATTTTAAAGGTGATTATGTTGGTTAGTTTCTATGCCTTGAAAAGATGCGATTGATCAACAAATTTGATTACCATTGCGTAACTATATCTTATGGCTGTTTGAAACCTATTCTCTACTAAGTAATGCTACAATCAAAAATTCAAAGTTGAAAGATGAATCAAGAAACAAAAAATATTAACGGCTGGCTACTTGGTATTATAACTCAGATATTGCATTTATTGATCTACATGGATTGTTTGTCAATGGTAAGTTTTCTATACTACTTATAGAGCAAAATGGTAACATAATATCGATACAGAAGCGTTATCGGCTTTAGAAGGAAGAATCAACAGATGCAAAGAATATAAGATACCCAAACTAAAGGTGTAAGTTTGGTTTGGTCTCCATATATTTCAGACGTGAGACCTAGTTTAGACATACTTTCATTCATCACAGAAAGCTAATTTTGACAGTATCGTTGGGAAAGGGAACCATAGCGTGAATGGAATTGCAAAGATCAGGCCAGCCGTATTAGAACTATGCGATAAAAACGGTCTTGAACACGAACTGATGAGTGGAAACGAAGGTATGGTAATAATATCATTTAAATATGAGGCTACTGCGAATTTGGTACCAAAACCCTCCCAAAAGCACAATAATATTAAATCTCGAAAGAAACTATCCCAGCTGCCGGTGAAAGTACGAGAAGAATCATTATCTTCAATGGCGTTGAAACATACGCCGACTACAAGTGCGCCACTGGCTAATAAGTTTCCACATACCAAATCTCCAAACTGCAGATTATCTGCTAATGCGAAAGTACAAAAAGAGCCATCAGCTGTATTGGCATCCAATCATCTGCCGACTGCAAGTGCGCCAGTGTTCAATAGCTTTTCACATACCAATTCTCTAATTTCCGGGTTACCTGTCGATGTGAAAATATCAAAAGAATTATCACCTGTATTGTCATCAGATCCTATGCTGAGTTCAAGTGTGCCCGTGGTTGATGACTTTTCACATACCACATCTTCCAACTCCAAATCATCTGCTAATGGTCTTTTTCAAAGCGAACTACTAATTGACGATATATCTTTTGATGGGCTGTTACTAAGTAATCCGTCAATGTGTGAACCATCAATTGATGAGCTGATAGATAGTGGCACGTCGATTTATGACGCAATGGTTAACTCTCCTGTATGCAAGGATATGTCAAGTGATACGCTATCGAATAGTTCTTCCCTAAGTGAATTTCTGCCTGCAGATATTCTGATATTACACAAAAGGAATTCTCATATCTCAATTCCGAAACATAAATCTCTCTCTGAAGACTACACCATGCTTGAAAGCAGTTCACCCGGCAATAGCAGTATCTTGGATGATAATGCAACTAGAACAGTACCTAGTTCTCAAGTTTCTTACACCCTACCAAGCAAAGAACAGAAACCACAGCAATATCCACGATATGAGTATAATTCTCGCTTGAATACTGAGGGAGCATATCGTGGATATTATGGACGCACCTCAGGCCGGCCAACACTTGGACAACCAAGTATTTTTGAACGATGCCGTCGGCTCTTATTTGGCTAAGCGCCACTGCAATTACACAGAAAGCATTTTTCATAACCTTTATGTAGCCACCATAAACCTTAGGAGTTTTTTTTTATCATGTATCGATTTTGTGCTGTTGAATACAAAATCCATTTGGAAATACGAGGCAAGATCATGATCAACAATAATTAATTAAAGTAGACCAAGTACTAACTTTGTTCTAGACCAGAAACAAAAACCGCTGCAACCTTAAATTCGTATAAATTATTATTTTTGAATAAATGCTATTACTCCTGTTTATTCAGTTTCCACCACATATTTACTATAGTCGATACACGCTTCAAAAAAGATTTATTTTGAAATGAGTGCTGCAGGTGTTGAGCTTCAAGGTATGCTGTTATTAGTCTTTAACGCCTACGCTCTAGCACTAACTTCTGTTGTATAGACAGGAACCTAAACAGGGATTACAACCACTCTGAGGATCCCGAATACAAACGTCTCAGAGATTTGGCCGAAAAAGAATACAAGCTTAGAGGTGAATGTTTTGATCAGTCAAAGAAAGCTTACAATGACGGAGACGGTGGTGAGGCTAAGCGACTCTCTGAGAAAGGTAAACAACACGGGATCAAGATGGACGAGTACAACGCAAAGGCTGCTCAGTTTGTGTTTGTTGCCAATAACGCCGACAGTAAAGGAGACGAAATCGACCTTCATGGTCTGTATGTCAAGGGTGAGTCTGCAAAATATTCTTGACATTACTATATATCAATTCTGAGGTTCTAACTGTTATTTCTTACAGAGGCTCTTGACATTCTTGATGTCCGTCTTAAGGAGTCTATCAATACGAATCAAAACCATTTGAAAGTGTAAGTGACTGATAATCACCAGCGAAAATTTGGATGGTACTAACTCTTTACTATAGTATTGTTGGAAAGGGTATTCACAGTGAGCAACACATTGCGAAGCTCAAGCCTGCCGTTATGGAGTTCTGTGACAAGAATGGCTTGAAACATCATGTTGAAAAAGACAACACAGGCGTTATTGTAGTGGATCTTGGGAATGCCTCTGGATACCAAGGTCATCCTGGAATGTCCTATGGTGGAGGACAACAACAAAACCAACCCCAAGCCCCTTACCAAAATCATCAACAGAACCAACACAGTCAACAAAACCAACAGAACCAAGAGCAATCTGGAAACGACGACTGTGGTCAATTGTTGCTCAAGGCCATCACTCTTTGTTTCAAGAAGCTCTTTGCTTGATCTCGCTTTTTGGTTTCCTTTTTTTTTTCTTGTTACTTTGTCACGATCTCGTTTCAGACATTTAGAACTATTTGACTTTTCTTTCTTTTATTACTTTCTACCTTTGAAATACTAATTAATACATCTAATAAATTTTTGCAGACTATGCTCTTTCAAAGTTTTTGTTCAAAAAGTCGATAAATAATAGAGGAATACGATCTGTATCGACGGTTTTTACTCTATTCAATGCAATGTAATTTCTCCGGATACGTTGTAGTTGAGCAAGCGTCATGGATTTGTACGGAAGCGTAACCAGTGTAGGATACTCTTTAATCTTGACAGTTCCTCCAGGGTTCATCTTTTGCATCTCAAGAATTTCAACTACAATTTCTTGGGTAATCTTGTCAAGTTCGAACAAGTAGTTACTGGGAGTAGCTGCTTTCAAGACTGTAGCGTGATTAGGAGGTTTGGGCTTGTTGAGGACAAGTGATTCCCACAGCTCTTCGAAAAAGTAACTATCATCGCCTTCAATAACAATATACAATGGCGAATCCCACCTTGAGTTTCCATTAGGCTCTTCGTATCTGAATACCAAAGCGTCGAATAAATCAGAAGCCCAGGCATCTTCTCCACGTTCCTGATTAAGCTTTCTACAGGTTTCAACAGTGGTTCCAATTTGAAGTACTGCCGAATTAGTCAATAGCGCTTTGGCTTCACAAAACAGCTGGTAGCGAAAACCTTTGATATAAGTGAGATTGTCAAGAATCACAACAGTGTCTTTGCTGATGAGTTTCTTAACAGTCGACATTTGGAGTCCTCTGGTTGCCTTTTCGGATTTTGCTTCACGATAAGTTTCTTTGGAGATGCCGAGTCGTTCGTCGTTGACAATCTCAACGTTCATGTGAGAGTACTTTGGCGATTCGGCGATCTTTTTCTCAAAGTAATCAGCCACCTTTTTGGCAGCAGTGGTCTTACCCGACGAAGGGTAGCCTGTTATCATCAGCAGTGGCATCGTTCGTGAATTATAGATAGACTAGTGATTAGATGGGTCTGAATAAGTTGAGAACGAAAATGTTGGAATAATTATTTTCAAATTTCGATTTACTTTTGTCCCAGGCAAATTTCCTTCAGGTCAGGCTTGATATCCAGATCTCAAACAGTATCTCTTCACTTTACACACATTTCTCATTCTGAATAATGAAAGCCAAACTACCACCATCAGAGATTATTGCTAATTTCAAGCCTCGTCTTGAGTTTCCCAAATACAATGTCACTCTCGCAAACTTCCATGGTCACCACAGAGTGGCGTTACAAAAAATGAGATCGCTGGCTCCGCAAGTCGACCTCGTCATTGAAGTTCGAGATGCCCGAGCACCCATCAGTACCAGAAACGGCCTTTTTGCTCGAGTAATGGGTAAAATCCCACGAGTAGTGCTTTACTCGAAAAAAGATTTGGGAGTCTTGAAACCTGCCCAGATCGAGAAATGGCATCCAGATGGAAATGGCTTGTTAATTGACTGTAACAAATACTCCGATGTCCGAAAAGTTTTAAGGATGGCTAAAGAGCTTCATGGGAATATTGTTCCGCCTCCTCCATTAGGCTCTCACTTGTTAGTTACAGGAATGCCAAATGTAGGAAAAAGTACATTTCTGAACACTCTGCGAACAGCAGGAACATCCATCAAAAAGAAAGCAGCAATGACTGGAGGCCAAGCAGGGGTCACACGGGGAATTTCAAACGAGATCAAGATCAGTTCAACCCCGCCTATATATGTTTTTGATACACCGGGTGTATTTGTTCCTCATGTGAAAGACGAACAAACCATGATTGCGCTGGCTATTACCGGCGCCATGAGAACTAGTATCGTTGAGCCGGAAATCCAAGCCGACTATCTTTTGTACAGACTAAACCTTGCTCATCCCGATGGATCTCCCTACAAAGAATATTTGCCATACCCTACTAATAGCGTTTATACATTGCTTAAGGCTATTTGGACAAAAGTTATTAAGCCCAAGCAGAGAGGTGGTACATTCAATCCTACAGGAGCCGCTGCTTTCTGGGTTGATCAATATCGACAAGGTAAGGCTGGAAGGATCAATCTGGACACATTAGAAGAGTTTGATAATTCTATTGGGCGTGAAGAGCAGTTGTTGGATAACTTTGAGATGGACTTTGATGAGGAAGCCAAACGTTGGAAACAACCATTTTTATTTTGATAATTTCACTGAATAGCATTTATATAAAATTCATACATTTGAATATCATGAAAGTACACACTGAAACTCAACGTCCAGCTAGTATTCAAAAAGCTATAACTCTAGATGGTCTCTACAAATTATGCTTCAAGTAGCTGTGTTACATGATCGGGGCTAGGGTCTCGAAAACTCCCAAATTTCAAATTTTCTTTAAGCCTGCTATTTTTTTTCTTTAATTCCCAACTGAAGCTTTGCTAAAAAAAATATTTTTTTCCATTGGAAATCGGTTACAGACACAGATCATAGTAATCATGGCCACTCGGGTTAGAAAGCATACTAAGAGCAAGGCTCAAGCGAGTCCCGCCACTAAGGAAAAGATTGTCGAGAAGAAGGAAGAGGTCATTGAGGAAAGCGATGATGTCGTTGATGTGAGCGAAGGCGAAGAAGAAAGTGAGGTTGATGAGGAAGAGGAAGTAGAAGAAGAGGAGGAGGAGGATGAAGAAGAGGAGGAGGATGATGAAGAAGAGGATGAAGAGGATGCGGAGGAAGTTGATGTAGAAGAGAAAACCGAGGAAAACGAGTTTGAAGACGAAGACGGAAACATCAATGGACCTGCCCAAGACACAACTGTCGGTGAGGGATCAGAAGACAAGGTTGATTTCGCCGACCTCAAGCTGTCCGGACCTACCCAAAAGGCCATTGAAAAGATGGGATTCACAAAGATGACTTCTGTTCAAGCCAAGACTATTCCTCCTCTTCTCGCCGGCCGCGATGTTCTCGGTGCCGCTAAGACTGGTTCGGGTAAGACATTGGCCTTCTTGATTCCTGCTATTGAGCTGCTGTACTCGCTGAAGTTCAAGCCCAGAAACGGTACTGGTATTATTGTTGTTACTCCTACCAGAGAGTTGGCTTTGCAGATTTTCGGTGTTGCTAGAGAGCTTATGGAGTTTCACACACAAACATTTGGTATTGTGATTGGTGGTGCCAATCGTCGTGCCGAAGCCGACAAGCTCATGAAGGGTGTCAATCTTCTTATCGCTACCCCCGGTAGACTGCTTGATCATTTACAAAATACCAAGGGTTTTGTCTTTAAGAACTTGAAGGCTTTGGTTATTGATGAAGCTGATAGAATTTTGGAGATTGGTTTCGAGGAGGAAATGAAGCAAATCATCAAGATTCTGCCCAAGGAAAACAGACAATCTATGCTGTTCTCGGCCACCCAAACCACAAAGGTCGAGGATCTCGCCAGAATCTCTCTGAGAAAGGGACCTCTTTATATCAACGTTGACGAAAAGCACGAGACTTCTACAGCCAACGGATTAGAACAGGGTTACGTGGTGTGCGACAGTGATAAGAGATTCCTTTTGCTGTTTTCGTTCCTCAAACGTAACCAAAAGAAGAAGATCATTGTTTTCTTGTCGTCTTGTAACTGTGTCAAGTTCTACCATGATCTGCTCAACTACATTGACTTGCCCGTGCTCGATCTCCACGGCAAGCAAAAACAACAAAAGCGTACAAATACATTTTTCGAATTCTGCAATGCAAAGCAGGGAATTCTGGTCTGTACGGATGTTGCGGCTAGAGGCCTTGATATCCCAGCTGTGGACTGGATTATTCAATTCGACCCACCAGATGATCCCAGAGATTACATTCACCGTGTCGGTCGTACTGCCAGAGGTACCAAGGGTAAAGGTAAATCTCTGATGTTCTTGACTCCTAGTGAACTTGGGTTCCTGCGTTACTTGAAGGCTGCCAAGGTGCCGCTTAACGAGTTTGAGTTCCCCACAAACAAGATTGCCAATGTGCAAGGACAGCTTGAGAAGCTGATCTCGTCTAACTTCTACCTCAACCAATCTGCCCGCGACGGTTACAGAGCTTACTTGCAAGCCTACGCTAGTCACGCGACAAAGACAGTTTATCAAATCGACAAGCTGGATCTGGTCAAGGTTGCCAAGTCGTTTGGATTCCCCGTCCCTCCCAAGGTCAACATCACAATTGGCGCCAGCGGCAAGGGCCAAAAGCGTAAAGGAGGAAACGATTTCAAGGGCGGTAACAAGAAATCAAAGAAAGAGCATCAATGGACTACATAATCTTAATGTACATCTGTTTATTCCATTAGTTTTTAATTATCAAGTCATGTTTTTGTATTTATAATTTATAGAGTTGAAAAAGACTTTTCTAAGACGCAGTGATGTGCACGTTCAAGCTTGCAACTTCTTCATACAAGACAATGCCAGCAGTAGCGGCGCCGCTGCCGACTAGAACCGATGAAGATGCCGATCTTGGCTAAATTTGATGCGTACAGAAGCAGGACGACGAGCAGGTCAAGCTGCGTACGCCAAGATAGAATCGGAGCGCTGCCAAACAGTAGAAGCAGCAGCTCGCGATCGAAGAAGAACAGATCCGCGAGCCCGAGACTTTGAAAGGCAATGTCGAGGCGCATCACGCCTCAAAAACCAACAATCATCATGCTTAAACCGCAGTTTGGCAAGGCGTAGAATACTAGAGACTCAGTTTGTGTAGCATGGGTTTGCGATTGGGGTTCTGAATAGAGATAGCCTTGAAAATCTCGAAACTATTGCGTCACCTTTTACTTTGTTTTGTGGGTGATAGACAATCGAAGCGCTTGTTTATTCAGAAAAAAAGGTACTATGATCCCAGTATAAAAGCGATCGCTGAAGATTTGCAGCATGTGTGATTTGAATTTAGAGTCTGACACAAGTGATCTTTGACTTGGACTGTTGGACAGGAAAAAGACCAAGTCGAGGAGCCTGACCCTGCAGAAGTAGAAGCATCATAATAGAACTGTTGAAAGTATGCATTATTATATTTTTACATTATAAACAAAAAAAACAATTTTTGGAAAACTAAACTGAGAAGAAAAAAAAAAGTTGAATTTCATAATAAACGCCAAAATCGTCATAAGTGGAGAAATCGATATGCAGGGCCGAGTGTCGATGAACACGGGAGAGTAGTTGAAAATAGGGTGGATGTAGAAGGCGGAGGTCGTAACTGTTGAAGATATGAATTATTTGCATGATTAGCGTCTTGCCAGAAGACTCAAAAACTCTTCACGAGTTTTATGCGATTCTTTGAACTGGCCAAGCATGCAACTGGTAGTCGTCGAAGAGCCCGGTTTCTGTACTCCTCGCATGACCATACACATATGACTCGCCTCCATCACAACGGCCACGCCCTGCGGCTGCAAAATCTCCCAAAGCGCCATCGCGACCTGCTTGGTCAAACGTTCTTGGACCTGCAGCCTGCGCGAAAACATCTCTGCCAGCCTCGCCAGCTTAGATAGACCAATGACCTTGGAGTTGGGAATGTATCCGATATGGATTTTACCAGCGAAAGGGACCAGATGATGCTCACACAGACTGAACACGTCGATATCCTTGACAATGACCATTTCGTCGTGGTCCTCTTCAAACACAGCGCGCTTGAGCACGTCTTTGATGTTTTCTTGATAGCCCTTTGTGAAAAACAGCATGGCGCGCGCGTACCGCTCAGGAGTCTCTAGCAGCCCGTCGCGGTCCGGGTCTTCGCCTAGCTCGACCAGCAGCGTGCGCACGGCCGCGGCGATCCGCTGTTCTCTTTCTTTGCTTTGCTCTGCGGATTCGTCCAGCCTCTCACGGGCGCCGGTGCTAGGCCAAGACAAGCCGTCGAAATCGACCGGCGGCTGGCTTGTGTATACCCCTGAAGGAAGCTGTTTCTTGAGGCGATCTGGGACGGGAGTGGTGGCTGCAGTGGTGGACTGCGAGTGGCTGCTGAGGGGGCCGCCGCCGCTGCCGTTGACGCTGCCAAACGATTCGTCTTTCAAAGGCGGAGAAACGGACCAAGACTCAAGTCCGAGTTGCTTCAGGGTTTGCTTGACTTGTTCGTAGTCGGATTGGGAGATCTCGTTGGCATGCATGATTATAAAGTTTTGTGATACTGCAACAGTGTTGATAGTTGTGTTGATGTAATGTCCAGAACCAGGTAAAAGAGTAGAAAGATGAGAAATGAACAGGAAAAAATTTTAGTTTCGAAATACTGAATTGCCAGGATTATGAAAAATAAAAAAAAGAAGGCACCGCGGCTTGTTTTTGTGTATAGGTTCGTTTGGGAGTTATTTTTTTTTTGTGTGAAATTCTGTATGTGGCCTAAATGAGTCAAACGGTTAAGTGTACACACAGCAGACAATCGAGATTAGCGGTTGATTTGGGGCGAATGCGCAGGGGTTTAAACAAAAGAATCTTTCAGTAGTGATGTGTTTTAGAGTTGGTTTTAGGGTGAAAGTATGGAAAGCAGTAGTGGCGATGGGCAGGTTGAAACGGAGGTTTCAGGTGCAAAGCAGAGAGAAAGAAAGGTCAAAGAGAGCAGCCGGGAACAGGCTTTTATAAGAAACCTTCACTCTCACAGCGGTTCAGCCGGTGTCGGGACTTTGACGGCAGAGCGTAAATTCACCAGGATCCGTCGCAGCCTGAAACATGCCCCTGACTCGGTATTTCTCTGAATACCAGCGTAACTATGGTCACGCTACTGGCTGCTGCTGCTCCCTGGCACATGCTCTTTCCCAAGACTGAACCTGCCAACGTCTTCTTTCACTCTGACATCTGAAGCTTTGAAATCTCTCTCTCTTCTCCATAAACAATCGGATCAAGAACCACTTCTTCTTCATTCTTTGACAATTTCACAAACATGAACAAAGATTCACATATTGGCTTGAGTTTATGGCTGATGCCACCACCCAACGCACCGCTGACTGACGCTTTGCAAACAACAATCAACGGACTCAAACCACTCTTCCACGACGCCCCCGAGTTCGCTCCACACATCACGCTCGTCTCCCGCGTCCCCGTTTCATCCTCTCAATCACAGCAACCGCGCGATATTGCGTCTATCCTCGACCGCGCGCTGGCCGCCGCCACATCCGTCGACCAGCTGCGCGTTACTTTGGAGGACGCCAAGTTTGGCGCGCATTTCTTCAAGAAAGTGTACCTGGCAGCGAGTAAATCATCAGAACTGGTGTCGTTGGCGTTGGTCTCGAAAATGGAGTTTGTCAATTTGGCTAATGATCCGGAGCACGACAGCAGTAAAGCCGAAAAGGAGGCTAGTAAATGGGTGAAAGAAGAGTATGATCCGCATTTGTCGCTTGTTTACTCGAATTCGTATCCAATAGATGAGGCGCTGCAGCAGACGGTGGATACGAGGTTGCGCGATGTGTTTGGCGAGAATTACGCAACAAAGGGAATGGGCTGGATAGGCGGACGATTGGCTTTGGTCAATTGTCAGGGACCCGTTGAGAACTGGAAGATCTTGGACTACAGAGATATCCCCTGATCTCTTCTAACTAGTATTTTTAAAAGTCACATAATCAAAAAAAACAAAAACAATTTTCATCTATTGCAAAAACAAGATCTACATAATATACACAAAAGAACTAAGCGGTCCAAAGACGAGCGGTTCCATCGGCACCGGCAGACACCAACCAGGCCTCTTTGGGGTGCCAAGTCGTGCTCAACACTCCCAAACTGTCTTTAACATCGTGTCCAGCCAGTTTCTTCAAAGGAACCAGCAACGGGTTCTTCATAAGATCGTCGTACACCGAGGCATGGAACACATTGATCAGACCGTCATCACTGGCACTACAGAATAACGGCAGACCGCCCTTGTGGAACGTCACTGATCTGACGGCCTTTTCGTGGTATCTCAGAGTCTTGTAAGGTTTGGACGACAGGTCCAAGTCATGCCATGTAACGCGCTTGTCGTACGACGCCGTCACCACGTTATCACCGTGAGGATGGATATCAAACGTACTGAGCCATCGCACACCCGGTTGAAGCTTCTTGGCCAACACCTGCGCCGCCAAATCGTAGATTCTGATATACCGCTGAGTGGCAACGTACAAATGCGGTCTGAACGGGTGGAACTGCGCGTCTTGCACAATACCCTTGGACTTTCTGAACGGTGACTGCGAGTTGTGCTTCGACAGCTGGTGCACAAGCACAGCAGTGTTCTGTGCGGCCGGCGAGACTGTCACAAAGTAGTCGCCGCGACGGTGCCATGAGAACTTCTTGACGGTCTTTTTGCAGCGCACAATGACTCCCACGTTATTGTCGGCCAGTTTGGCGCCGGGCTTGGTCCATTTAGACACAATCTTCTTCTTTACATATGGCTCATCATCTTCATCATCGTCGTCCTCATCAGCATCTTCTTTGTTCTCGTCAAGTTCCTTGACGTTCGATTTGACCTTGCTGCCATTGTCGTTCGAAGCGTAGCCCCAACCTGCTTCAATTAGCTCTCTGCCCTTGTTTTCAATCTCGACATCAAAAACAGGAGGAACAAGAAGGTAGATATTCTCACCAGCTACCACTGCCAAAAGACCAGTGTCAGCATTAGGATTCCATTGAACAGCATCAACATGATCGTCTTCGCTTCTATCGCGCTCCTCGGCTTCACTACCACTATCCTCCAGATCCTTTTCATCGTCAGCATGCGAATCACCCTTGACGACGTTCAGTCGCCACAGCTCACGGCCAGTTAACAGTTCCCACACTCTAACAGTACCATCATCACCACCGGTCGCCAGGAACTGGCCAGTAGGGTCAACACTGACCGCGCGCACTCTGCCTCTGTGGCCCTTGAAGATCGTCGAGCACTTGATCGGGAAAGGTCGAAGATCTTTAGGCGACGGCAAATCCGGAATCAAACTGTCAGGGTCAATGTTGAGCTTAGCCCGGCGGACTCTTGGTGCCAAGTACAGATCCAACGACCGCTCAAACCGCTCACGCACACCTTCAACATAGCCCGGGACCTTACGCAAGGCCTCGTACTTCTTGGGCAAGTAGTTCTTTTCTCTGTCCTCGACCTCGGCGTTCTCCCACTCTTCGCGCTCCTTGTCGTCGGGGAGGTACTCTTCTGGCGGGTTGTATGATTCGTCGTGCGTGGGAGGAGGCAGTTTGGGCGCTCTGAGGTTCATGATATGGTCAGGCTGGTCTGCAAGGTTATCTGCCCAGATGTCAAACATGGGTGTTTCTTGTTCTTCGGGCTTGGGTTTGTTGGGCACGATTCTGCCTTCTCTGATAGCTCTGACAATCTTCATAACTCTCTTTGCTTCATGCTTGGAAGGAACGAAACGGCGCTTAGGTTCTGGGATCGACGTGACCGGCGTGATCATCTTGTCTTGTGTAAACCAGTCAACGTAGTCCTCATAAGGATTGACCGAGTCATCTGGGTTCTCTCCCTTTTGAATCCGACGCACCAGCTCGAGCTCCTCCTTGGTCAGGTTCAAACTGCCGCCTGTTTTCTTATCAAGCAGTCCGGTCCATCCTTCAGGTAGATCAATCGACTCCAGAAGCTGGTCGAGCGCACTACCCTTTGCCGGACGCATGATTCGTTTGCCGTCAATGTCGTAGCCAATATGCGGGAACTGATCGTAGGCGGAGAGCGGCACGTTGCCAATGGTGTTGGACTCTTCTTGGTCGGTGTCGTCGCTATCGTAAACAGGGACAATTTCCGGGCGGATGGGTCTGGGCTTGCCGTCAGCGCCTCTGATGTATGTGACTTGTCCGTCTTCGTCGTCGGAGTCAAAGTAGTCGTTGGGATCGGCGTCTGCCTCTTCGCCGAGCAGCTTTTCGAGCTCTCTGTCTTCCTCATCGTCGCTGTCTACTTCATCTTCCTCGTCCTCCTCGTCGTCATCGTCGTCGCTGACAACCAGACTAGGAATACTCAGCATATCCGCATTGTCTTCTTCCGCCTGTGCGTTTTCCTCCTCCTGCGCTTCGTCCAAAGTTCTCTTTCCCGATCCGCCGTTCTCCTTCACATCCTCGTCAGAACCATCAATCACCACCACAGACTCCTCTCTAACCGCGCTCTTCTCCGCAGTGGCTTTAAAAGATCCATTGCTGGAAACGGTCCCAGATCTAGTTCTAGCCATTTTTACTATTTTCTCTTTTCTTTCAATTTCTGGGATTATCAGTAACTGAGGAAATGGAAATTATATGCTGGGGTTTTGGTTGAAAGTTTATAATATTTCAGAGAAAAGGAACAGAATGGTTCCAAAAATTTTTATTCATTTTTCACCGTTGGGACGTTTTCCCTCCACCAACTCCCAAGCATAACTGCCCTAACCCACTCATCTCACTTTCTAAATCACCAACTTGTGAAACTCTCTACCCATTCCAAACATACACACATTACAACATCAACACAATGGCAAATGAACGTAACCAGGACTCGACGATATACATTGGAAACATTGACGAAGAGGCGACGGAGGAGATCTTGTACGAGCTGTTTCTCCAGGCCGGGCCGATCCGGCTGATCCACCTGCCCAAGGACCGAATCAACCAGGTGCACCAGGGCTTTGGGTTTGTGGAGTTCAACAACCCGCGCGACGCGGAGTACGCTGCGCTGATCATGAACCAAGTGCGTTTGTTTGGCAAACCTCTGCGAGTCAACAAGTCACAGCTCGACAAGCAAGGCGTACCTGGTAGTGGTGGCGGTGCCGGTTCAGGGGCAGGCGGAGTCGGAGCAGAGCTGTTTATTGGCGGCCTGGACCTGGCAGTCGACGAGAACGTGTTGGAGGACGCGTTTTCCGCGTTCGGATCGATCAGAGGCAGCGCCAAAGTGTCGCGCGACGAGCAGGGCCAAGGCCGCGGGTTCGGGTTCGTGTCTTTCCCCGGGTTTGAGGAGTCGGACCGCGCCAAGAAGGCCATGTCTGGCCAGTTTTTGATGAACAAGAAGATCACGGTGGATTATGCGTTCAAGAAAGACGGCAAGGGCGAGAGGCATGGTGATGAGGCAGAGAGAATGTTGGCGGCTCAGGCGAAGAAGAATAATGTCGCGACCGTGGTGCCGGCGGCGAGTGTGCCGGCGATGACTTCGAGGCCGTCAATGCCGCCGCCTGGACTACGCTGATATGAGCTGTGTTTAGTATTTATGTGTATCCGGAAGACTTGTTATTGATGTGTATTTAGAAGATTCTTGTTATATAGTATGAGCATTCAAAAGAAAAGATTATAAAAGACCACCGGGTGTCCCGCTCACCACAAACCCACTATCAGTTTTAAGCCCGTTATCCTCTCTAATCATAAAGATTGGTTTCTTTCCCTCCCTTTGCAGCTCCTTGTATATAGCCAGCGGCTTCTCTTCAAGCCCAATCATGCGCTCCTGGTCATCGTAGCACACAACAAGCCCGACACCGCGCCAGTCGCCACGCACCTTGTGCCTGCGCGCAATCTGCGGGAGCACTTTGTAGCAAGGCACGTCGGGCGAGATGTTGAAGTCCTTGATGGGCTGGGAATGGTTGGAGGAGGAGGAAGAGGCGCTGGCGATCGGGAGGTTGATGGCACTGGAGTTGTTGTTGTTGTTAAGAAGGAGGTTGGTGCTGCTGCTGGAGGTGTGGTTGCTGTGGTTGTTGATGTGGTTGTTGCTGCTGTTGTTGCTGTTGTAGAAGTTGTTGGAGGAGAGTGTCGGAGCAGACATTCTGAGGAAATCGGTCTGGGTCGGAACATTGTTCGCTGACAGACTCGAGGACAGATGCGGAGGTTTGCCTGAGTTGATGTTTATGTTGATGTTGTTATTGTTACTGGTCCTGCTCCTGCTACTACAATTGCTACTCGTGCTCGAGGTGCTGCTACTGTAGTGAAGTGCTTTCCTGGGATCTTTGACTGCTGTCGTTGACGCGCCTGCAAAACTGGTATCAAGCCAGTCCTGCGAATTAGGCGAGTGCCGCGAGACTTTACGTGCCTGCGGTTGTTGTAACGGTATTTGCTGTTGCTGTTGTTGTTGCTGTTGCTGTTGGAGTTGTAGTTGTTGATGAAGCTGCTGGGTCGGAGAAGGAACCGGCGGGGTCGGCGCGCGCGGATGGTCGGGCGTGGGCAGGGGTTTGGACTGTTTGACGATCCTGTACACGGGCAACAGGTCCTCGCGCAGCTTGGTGAAGCTTTCGCTGAGCCGTTTCAGCTCAGTTTCGGCTGCTGTCAGTCGACTCTGGCTTACAAAGTTGTGTTCTTTATTGTTCTTGTTCTTTTCATCGTTGTGGCTATCATTGTCATCATCATCGTCGTTGCCATCGTTGTCGTCATCATCATCGTCGTCGTCTTTGTTGATATCGTGGATGGAGGCAGCTGTGACTGTGGACACGACAGATTCACGAGTGATAGTGTTGTCGTTCGAGGTCTTGGACTCACCAAGCGCGGCCCCAGATCGCGATTCTCTAACAGTCAGCGGCACAAAATGGTCACTTACACTCAGTCCTCCGTCCACGATCAGCCCGTAGATGGCCTTCAGAATGCGCAGCCGGTGGCCGATACTATACACCCCGATCTCTGCCAGGTCCGGTTGCTGTAGGTGCACGAGCACGTCGCCCGTGATATTGTTGTCTGCGATATACCCGGGAGATGTTAGTGTTCTTGAAAGGGGGTCTGGTAAGAAGAGAGAATGGGGTTGTTTTTCAAATGGACTCACCTTGAAAGTTGACGGCGTATTTGGCCATCCCCAGACGAGACACCCATCGTGCAACACTCATGACATCCCACTCCAGCACACCTGAATCTTCATAACTCGACGCCATTCTTGTTCTTTTTTCGCTGCTTCTCAAATAGATCTGATCTTTGATATCGCTTTTTCCTGGTTTTTGAAAGTATAAAGTCTTTTCTGTAGTTTATGCTTCTGAAGCTTGTATCTGAAGCCCGTATTCTTTGCTCGTTTTCTCTTGTCGACGTACCGCTGATCGCCAATCCGTTCCTTTTAAAATCGCAAATCGATAATGAAAAAGGAATCAGCAAACAAAATCCAAGAAATCCAAAAAAGAATGTGTACAAACACAGGAGAATAAGAGAAAAAAAAGGGGAAATGCCTTTGTGGGTACCCTTTCTCTCTCTCTCTCTTTTCCATTCTGTGTGTACATATGGACCAAAATGCAAGGTCAAACAATCCTCCTTTTCCGAGAAGGGCCCATGTACACTACAAGCTCAGCCATGCACGCGATCCCACCCAGACAAAAATCAGCGCCCAAAAACAGAAAAAAATGTGGCCATTGTTCTTATGCGTGTGTACACACAACATTGAGCACATACATCAAGCAGAGGAACTGTATGTATACAGAAATGAAATTGTCGATGCTGGAACTCGAAACCAAGATCGTGAAAAAGAGAAATTGAGAAATGTGACAATGGCAAACAGAAGATAGTCTTGCTTTAAAAGATCCGGATCCACATAGAGATCCTCAGGTCACGTGTATAACTCATGTGCCGCGGATGCCGATAAAAAAATACATCCCAGACAAGCGTAGCGCAGCTGTATCGAAAATTTGCAAATGGCAATCGAGCATGGCAAAAGACTACAGATACAAGATCGTCAATGCACTTTGTAATTAATCTACACATGACGAGATTTCCGGGTTTATCCAAAATAGATAAAATATGTTTTTATTTCATGCTACATAAACAACGATTCAAAAGAAGGAATAAAGGTAATGAGATGGATTAGAGAAAGACAAGAGCCAAGGTCGAAACGGCGGTGAGGGCAGTAACAATGTATCCGGTTCTGAACACAGCCTTGACCGACAATTGCGCAGCGTTATCCCAGATCAAATGGCGGATACCGTTGAACGCATGGAACGTGAACGGAGCAGCAGCAACGGACTTGATAGCGACCTTGGCCAACAAAGGTAGCGCGCCAAAGGCCGAGGCGATGGACGCGGCGTCGACAGAGTAGCCCAGGACCGGCAGAGCGGCGTAGGAAATGGCAAAGAGGTAGAAGGAGCCGGCGAGCGCGACGCCGGTGATGCGGTGGAAACTGGACAGGATCATGGGGAGCTCGAACTTGTAGATGGTCAAATGGGGCGAGGTGGGGCGGTTGGCGCGCTGCTTCTTGAGCAGGTCCTCGGCCTCGGTGTTGGTGGTGGAGACGGTGTTGATTTGTCTGGAAGGTTGGAGAGGACGCGGGTTAGTATGGGTGTATGTACATTGCGGGCATGAAAGTAGATTTGGGTGAATGGATGGGAGGGAACATACCTGTAGAGACCAAGGACCGCAGTGGATCTGGTTCTAGTAGCAGCTACGGGGTAATTAGCATCGTGGGTTTAGAAGAATTGGGATTATTGACTGAGCAGTGGTTGATCGAAATACGTGTGTATAGTCGTACGATCACGAACAGCAGTAGCTGGGAGAGTCGATAATGAAGAAACATACCCCTGACAGAAGAAGAGACTAAACGTTGAGCAAGCATTGTTTTTTATATTGTTTTGTTCGAGTATTATTATTATACGATACAATTTAGAAAAGAGTCTGGGAACCAAGACGTGTTGTTTCGCAAACAGATGATGACGATGGATGTGTATTGACAAGGCAGGAAAGAAAAGAGAAGAGAAGAGAAAGAGAAACTGGAAAAAAGGGGAGAATGCGCCATATATTTTTTTTTTCTGCAGGAAGCACTACAAGTACACACTTTCTCTCCCACACTTTTTCAGAGTAAGCTCTCTGCTCAGTTGAAACTTAAGGAAGTGTGTTTTTGTGTGGGAGTTTTTCAATTTTCGTCCAGGGCAGAGGGATCAAAGCCAGCAGCCAGCCAATCACCGGTGTGCTAATAAGCGGGTTTTGGGGCTTTGTGGGGGCAGAACAGAAAGAACAAACGTTAACCGCGCAGGCTGATTGAGTTTCATGGCTGTTGGAGCAGTGGGAAAGGCATTTGTACATCCCGAAGATTACGTTATGAAATAGTGAGGAGTAGTGTCAGCAAGGTAAATTTACGGAGCGACTTGTGCAAAGTTACTGAAGTGTTATGCTATAAGTAGTATCGTAGATGTCAGAAATGCTAGAGCGTCTTGAATTTAGGAAATGCTGAATGAATACAGACCAAAATGCTATTGATGAGTACCAAAATAGCTTATGGACAGTACAAATCAAACTGTCATGATAGACTTTTCATGTTTTGTTTCTGCTATGGCAATGGTTTGGTCCATCAAAGCATCAAACCCACATTTTGCTGAAAGCTCAACACAAAAGACCCAATTCACTCTTCCCAAAAGTCAAGCCCTAACACCACAGTTACCCTCCTTTATTCTCTCCATGCTATAAATACAAATTTTTCACATCTACGATTCTCCCTTTTCTTCTTTTTCCTGTTCTTCAATTTACAAGCCGTGTTGGTCCAGCCATGTATCTTCTTTGGTCTGACAATTAAAGTCTGGTCCCTTGAACCCACCTTTCTCACGCGTTCTGCCTGGGATTGGTTTTGGGATCTTGGAACTGGGCTGTATCGTATTTGCAGTAGGGCCTTCTTCTTTACGTAGAGGGCTATTTCATCTCACTACTGAGCGGTATTTTTGTTAGACTGCTTTATTGGTTTGCATTTTTTTTTTTTGCAAACAGGAAGAATAGTGCTGGGCTCGCGGTAGAATGAGGAACCGTATTAATCACCGAAGCACTCAAGCACATTACCTCCAGAGTTATTCGGCTTCATACTCGGCCTACAAATATCTTGATTTATTTATAGCTTTGTAGATGCTTAAATACATCTTTTTTTTTTCCAGTTTGTGAAATTTTCTTCTATGCGTAAATTACGGCACATTTGTGTAAATCGCATCCTTCTGTTTAACCGCGTGCGCATCTGTTTCGTATGTCGCAGTTACACGTGACCAGTGCGGTAAGCTTCCAGAAGCGGCAGTTTTCCCGTCATGTTAAATTATTCAGTTTTATCCCGCCTCGGTAGCGCTAACCCCAACTGTACGTTTTTGTGATTTTTTTACTTTTCAAATCTAATCAAGTATGTAATCGGTATTCTTATCCATGTGTATCTCAATCGAGTAGGCTACTGAAGCTTGGTCTCTATTTTATTTTTATTTTTCCAATGACTGCTTCTGTCTTTTTGATGGCACCGAATAGCTTTTGATTTGATTGCAGACAAGTCGGGTCTTGTCAAAGACCTTGGCAATGATGTATTCATGGCGGTGCTTCGGGCCTTGGCTCTTGTTGCGAACGGAGAACACCGCTGACCATCTGTTTAAAGGTCTTTTCTGGCTCATGGGCACAACGCATTGCGGACCTGCTCGTGTTCACTCTTCATCTTCATCATCTTCAATGAAATGAATCCCCTCGGTCGACTCGTCACCGCTGCCAATGCCCCGAATCGGATCTTTGTGGTTTCCAAATTCACGTTAGAAACCTCTTTTACTCTCCTCCTCCTCAAAACCCCTCCTTCAAAACTACTTCAGTGCTGTTTTTTTTTTTTTTTTTCTTTTCTTCTCATACAAAATTAGCAGCAAAGCCCTTTATTTTTCAGCCATCATGGGTCAGGGCCTTCCCAATCCGTGCTAGTGTGAAAATTTCATCTTTCGTGTAATGCTCAAATTAGTCAATCATCTGGAAAAATGCAATCCTGTTCAAACTGTTCAAAAAACTTTTTTCTTTCTTCTTCTTCTTTTTTTCTTTCTTCTTCTCTCTTTACTCCCCCATCATCACGTTCATCTTCCCCTTGAATCCTTCTTCAATTCACTTCATCATCGTCCAACAAATCTCTTTACGTAGCCACCCCGTCGCAACCCCAATTTTTCCGCTAA
Organism: Saccharomycotina sp. CBS 16003; assembly: GCA_022457085.1. Lineage (NCBI taxonomy): Eukaryota > Fungi > Ascomycota > Saccharomycotina sp. CBS 16003. Next base: position 1,276,506 of record JAJNCF010000026.1, read on the forward strand.
ATTTAGCCACTGATCTTTAAGAGTCAACTGTTTTAACCAAACTCTTAAAAAAAAAACTTTTCACCTTTCCAAGAACTACACCGAGGGTACCTCTTTTTGTCTTTTCCTAAACGCTGCTAAAGTTAAAGGAAAACCCATTCAGACTCAGCCCTTTTACTGCTAGTTCTTTCTCGCACCACAAAAGAGAAATTCTAATCATCTCGTATGGACAAGGAGCTTCTCCGGCGTTACATCAACAGAGCAAAACCCAGATAACACGACTTACTCCCACTTACCCGCCAAGCACCGCGCAAGCCAGTCTTTAGTGTATTCCAGTGCATACACATCTTTTTCAACATCTCCTCAAACCTCTCTTTCCTCGTCTAGATAGCGGTTTTTGTGCCCTTTGCGGTCAGAAAGACACTTAATACTGCTGTTTAGGTTTAGTTTTCAACAACCTATCAATCAATCAAATCTCCACCACCACCCACCAATACTAAAATGATTATCGACTCACCTGAAGCCCAAAACACCGAATACACAAAGTTCGTCAACCACGAACTGTCTGTGGGCCTCGACTCAACTAGCGCCTTTGAAGGCCCCGAAAAACTGCTCGAAATCTGGTTCGCCCCAGACGAGTATTCGCTCCCCACGGGTTCGCCCGCACAAGGCCTTCGAGCCGTGCCTAGACCCCAATGGGAAGAAATGCTCGACATTGTCAAATGCAAAGTCCTCTCCACTATTTCCACCGCCGCGCTCGACACCTTTCTGCTTTCCGAATCAAGCATGTTTGTGTACCCGCACAAAATCATTCTCAAGACTTGTGGAACCACTACGACCTTGACAGGTATCCAGCGTATCATGGAATTGGCAGCAGAGTACGCCAACATTGTTGCCAAACAGCCGTACAGGCTTTTTTACTCGCGCAAGAGCTTCATGTTCCCTGAACAGCAACTGCATCCTCACGGATCTTGGGACGACGAAGTTAGGTTTCTTGACTCTAATTTCGACAACGGTAGCTCCTACCTTGTTGGTAACACCCGCACAGACCACTGGCACCTCTATACCACCGATCCCAACTTTGAGAATGTTCCTAGACATGTTGGTACTTTTGAAGACGAGACTTTGGAAGTGCTCATGACGCACCTGGACAAGAACCATGCTGCCCAGTTTTTCACTAGCAGAGTCCCTGGTGCTGAAAAGTTCCAGCGCGAGACCGATTTCAATGGCGACAGCGGATCCATTTCGTCTAGTTCCAGCGACACCGATCCTGGACATGAGCTGGGCACCTTGATCACGAAACACGCTAAAATCGACCAAATCTATCCTGGTGTCAAGGCCAGTATTGACTCGTTTGGATTTGCGCCCTGTGGATACTCCTGCAACGGGTTGGTTGATGAGTCGCACTACTTTACCATCCATGTTACGCCAGAAGACGGGTTTTCGTATGCTTCTTTCGAGACCAACATTCCGGCCAAAAAGTACGGCATGACGAATGCCCAGGTATTATCCAATGTGGTTAATATTTTCAAGCCGGGCAAGTTTTCGCTGACGCTTTTCGAAGCCGGGTCTTCAGGCACCTCTTCAGCGTTGGACGGGATTGTGGCTGCCAACGGCAAAAAAACTAGTATTGAGGGATACAAGAGAACTGACCGTATCTTGTATGAATTTGATGGCTATAGTTTAGTGTTTGTGAGCTTTGTGGCTTTATAAACAGATTTGACTAATGTGCATCTTTTTATGTCATTTGAAAGTGTTGTCTTTGATGCTAGTTTTTGATTTGTGCCGTTTTTTGTTTTTTTGTTTTTTTGCATTATTATCAATGCGTCTTTTTTTTTTTTGTCAATCTAGTTTGGCTTTTTTTTTTCTTGACACTGTATTGGTAAATAATGCAATGTATGTTTTTTATAGTTAACTTTGTTTTTTTTTTCTTATGAATGTATCGAGGTGTGTACACAGTTGTATTTTTTTATAATATGGTGGTCTGAAGGATCTTTTGTTGTTTTGAACTCAGGTGTACAGATCTTTTGTTTCGAAATCAGGTGCAGATCTTTTTAGTTTTGATCAAGATAGTATTTCATGTGTGTTATGGCGGACATGATACTAGAATGATAAAGCAGGATATGAGTCGATGTAGTGTAGTACACAGGATATAGTAGTGCGCAGAGTGTGTAGTGGATAGTTGGTGATACAGTGGTAAGGTTCACACGTTGCGATGGGTTTTGTGTATCCAAGTGTTTGTTCACGAAGTGGTCTGTTCACATTCGTGTATATGGTGGGATGTTTGTACTTGTGTGGAATGGATACACATGCAATGATGGGTGTAGATAGACTACACACGAGGAGTATGTACAAAAGCAGCCAGCTGGGAAATGGTGTACTCGTATACCGACAGGTGTATGTTAGGGACCTTGACCTGAGCAGTTTAGAAAAGAAAGACTGGTTGAATGTAAGCAGATTTCTCTTTTGAGATCGGTGTCTTTGAGTTACACACATTGGATTAGAAGAGGGAGGAGATGTACATACATTGCGTATACAATTCATGATAAGAACCTTTAAAACAGGGCAAAAACAAGATATTGAGAAAGATGCGTTTAAAGATGTATTCGTACATCTATTGTCAAAATGTGTAGAGGGAAGGATTGGGAAAGGACATGATCTTTGGTTCTGAGGAACCGTGTGGGGTGGAGTGATGACTTGGTGGTTACAGACACTCAGGGTCCAGTATGTGTGTATGTATTTGGTCTAGCTGGAGTAGGACAGATGTACAGAGAGATAAGGGGTGGCAGGTATAGGCTACAGATTGACGCCTATTTTTGCAGGTTTGGATGGTTTTGGGAACCGGCCGGGAAATGGGCTTAAAAACTGTGTAGATGTGTGCATCTTTTTGAGTATTTGATCTAAATGTACGCGATATTTACGATCTACAGCGATATCGAATTGATGTGTGGTCTTGCAAAGAGTACGTGCTGAACGGGCTTGCACCTTTGTCAAGTGACTACAATTGTTATTTGTGAACGATATTTGTGGAGTGAAAATGTACAAAGCTTGAAATATAAGTGGAGTGGTTTTGTAGTGTATTTCGGAAAATTTTTAGTGGTCGGTAGTTGATGTACTGATGATCTGGTTGTCTCCATGTCTCGAGATCATGAACACAATAAACCTTTGATTTACACAGAAAACAGTACGCATTTTGTACAGAACTGTGCTAGGGATTACGTGCGCCGTAAAGATTCAATTATATCAGTAATTCATCAAAAAGCTGATGGGCTTACAATTACATAGTTTTTTTTTTCCTTGAGAATTGTATGGTTGTCGAATGTGAATCGAGTATTCAGTTTTATTTTTCCATTTTAATTTTTGCGTATCGTTGATAAATATCCAGCTACACAGAAACATGCATTCAGTACCGCACGCACCTCCAAGCTCTACCAATACTCATGCCTCTAAGGCGCACTTGTATGACATTTAAGACCGATTTGCATACCAGAAATGGATCAAGCTTTGCGGCTATTCGGCATGAAAAAGATTCCATTGATCTTGATCTGTACACAAATTTTTGGGGTCCAGAAACAACTGGAACAAGGTACAAGGCCCTGGCTTTTGCGTGTCAGACTAACAATATCACAATTATATCCAGAATATAAAAGAGCTTTGAAGCATTTTTGACGAGCAAATAGATTCAAATGACTGGACAAAAACATGACGAATTCAACTGTGCATTAAAACCACACACATTGCGCTTCTACTACCTCTCTTAAGCCTCACAAAAACCAGAGCCATAAGCACCTCTAAGTTTTGAATTACCAAAATCTCATGACGAATCCGAATACGATTCTGTTGTCGCCTCTAGCTCAGCAGTCCGGGCTAAACGCTGCTCTCTTTCAAGCACCAGCCGAGCTTCCTCAAGATTCTGCATAGCTCAATCTCTAGAATGCTGCACTCTTGCGTGTTGCAAAGCTTCTGTCATGTTTCCTTCAAAAGCTCTGTTATCTCTGAAAGCGCTTTTTGGAAAGTTTCTGGGCTGACTGTTTTTCTTTTGCAGCGCGTGGGTAGATTCGTCGACCTGCTTCCAGAATGTCTTGTTCCAGAAGTAACTTCATAGCCTTATCTTTATCAACTGGCCATAACCCAGCACGTTTGAAGCCTCTTTTAATACTGTGAGGAGCCAATTTCTGCCTACGAACATCATTGTAAATATTCGCAAATTCACGCCGCATCGCATGGCCGTCTCTATCTGGTGCAAGCTTTTTCAGTAAGTCTTTACCTTTGCTTTTGACTGGTGAGAAGAAGCTGTCATGCAAAGGCCGTAAAATATGAGAGGATCTGTAAGGGAGTTTGAACAGTACGACTCTATTCTCTAGGCACTTTGCTTTGTATTTTGAAAACAGATTGTACATATTTTCAGACAATATCAAAAGGCGCCAGTCGTTTGGAGATTCTGGCTTGGTGGATGGAAGAAAGCAATCTGTAAGCCAGTTACTCGCAAGATCAACGTTCATACCAGGATAGACGTGGCAAACGTACACCCAATCCGGAACAGGAGGCTCAATAGAGTCGCCCAAGCGATCGTCAGACTCATAAATTACAGTCGGCTTGCCAGGGACTCCGGTCGCCGAAATACATTCAACAACCGTGGCAAGTGTCTCTGAATACTTGGTCTTGTTCTTATCACTGGACCAACCACAAGTGCTAGAATCGGTCGTGAGTCCACTGACAAGCACAATTTCGGAGACGGTGTAAATTCGATCCCCATCTATACCATACATTTGAAGCAGATCATTGTATTTAGCAAAAACCTCATCTGTAACTTCCTTTCTCCTCGTAGACCTCTCCTTTCTGTCCTTGTCTATTTTTATGTCATCACATCTTTGAATAAAGTCTGCCACCCACCCTTTTCTTAATTTGATGGTTTTGTCGCCATCAGCGGCATAAAACAAAGCCCTTTGCTTGACCTCGCGGTAACTAGGCATTCTCTTCTGGTCATAACAAGCACTATACCAATCCCTCAATATTTCCTGTTGCTTCAGAGTAGGAATCGCATATCTCTTAGACGGATCTTGTCTTAACCTGTTGCCATTTCGAAGTCTGCTCCACAAAATAGAGTGTGGAACGTTATACGCACCTCCAGCTTCTCTTCCGGACAATCCATTGATATTGGCAGCCTCAATGGCATTGAATATGTCTTCGTTGGTGTACATTGCAGTGATTTGATTTTTCTCCCATGTATCATAAGGCTCGAAATTAAGTGTCAACAACCGAGAGTTACAGAGTGGTTAGGAGTATACTCGCAAGTGGACCTTAGAAAGTGTACTAATCTGAAATATATTCAAAAGAAGCGCCGGAGAAATCAAGTTTGCTGATGATATGATATTTGGCAAAGTCGAGAGTAGATATCAGGTTGGGGTAGGAATCGGTATGACGTTGTTGTGCTCGTCACAGAATAGACTTTATGCTTTATGGAATAGAGCTTAAAGTTAAACTAAGGAAATCTGTGAACTTGATGCCATTTTAAATTTCACGGCATGATCAAGCCAAATTTCTGGGTTATTGCGCCTTTCCAAGTCAGTGTAAAATGTTGTTACTTTTTTACACGGTGATGAAATTTAATTCCAGCTCTAAACCCATAACACATTTTAAGCGCAAACATGTTTAAAATCAACAATCACGTACTATCATGAATGTGATTGTGATCAAAACGATTGTGGTACAGATCTAGGATTTGTCCAACTAATAAACTAGAGTCTATATTTACATAAAGCAATATTCGCTTTTCTATAACTTCAGATTTCTTGGCTGACGAATTTGTTTTGGTTTATGTTCTGTTAATTACAAGAAGTGAAAATTTTGAAGTTTTGGTAATATTTCTTGACTATCAAATTTATGGTCCATAAATGGGCCGAAATCTTGGATTTCATAAGTGTAAACTCTGATAAATGTCTCTTAAAAATTGGATTAATGTCAAGTTCAGATTAATCCTAGTTATCAAGGTATCAGCTCTAAAATCAATTTTTGCAGTATCGCCTATATTTTTTTTTGATTTTTTTGCTATTCCTAAGACCTGTTCAAACGGGTTTCACATATAATTGAATATTGGTTTTATCGAAAAGTATTTAAATGCTGCCTGTGCTGACATTTTTCGTATTTAGGTTTCGTGTTTTTCCGTGTCATGCGTTACACTCAAAGGCTTTATTTCTTCTATTTTGTTCGTATTCAGTTAGCCGAATCTATAGATTCAGAAACGTATCAGATCAACTTGCATGACTTTTTTCTCGGATAATCGAGGTTAACTTAGCAGGCTGTGTATTTTGACAGAGATTGATCAATATATAGGCTTTTTGGCTCGAGGGACTGAAGTTGCGGCTGTTTTACAAATGCTTTTGTTGTGTCATTCATTTTTGAAGTTTATGAAATTATGATCATTTTACATATTAGTATTGTAAGTAATATCTAGACCACCGATGTGTTTGTCACACACAAATCAATATCAAATAGATTATGCTGCTGAAATGAAAATCTATCATATATTTTATGATGTAGATCAATCAATAACTTCTACCCACAAAAGTGTTCGTTTAAAGTCAATATCCTCGTTCAATGCAGTAAATCATAGAGGTCTCATTAACTGTTTAATTAATTAATAGTAGAGTTTTGTACAATTTCGATTGCCGAATCGTACGAATTCTTTTATACGAATTCTTATGAGACATACATGTACTTGCAACTGCTCAATACTTGTTAATTAAATATCGGGTTATTTGTTTTCTTTTCTTTATCGAGACATGTGGTTTTGAATTTGTGTGTCAATTTAAATAAACTGTTTTACTGCACTCAACAACGTGTAGATATGCACTTTAATGTCTAGGTGCCTGAGTTCGCGATCACTTTGACCACAAACTTGATGTGGCACCGCAACAAAACGTTACATCTTTGTGTCACTTTGCTTTTACACAGTAGCAGTATCTTCATTAGTTACTCTTTATTTTATGAAAGCTCCCTGATGAATTGTAATAGTGCCAATTCTTGATCGAAATATATTAAAACCCTTGAATCTTTCAAAAAGTTGAATGGATGCTACAAAATAGCATTACAGCAATAAGTAATTTTGATGTACAAAATCATTTTTGGTATTCACCATTTGGGCAGGTATATACTGGTTCACAAAATTACAAAAGTAATAAGACCCGTGTTGTCTTGAGACAATCGACACTACAGCTGACGTTAGATTAAAGATGGCGATACTACAAACAGCAGTCAGTCTACACCAATATAAGCATTAGTTATATAATATATTCATTTTGTTTCAGTTTGCAATAACGCCCTTTATACTTGTTGAGCTGTAAAGGCAGCGCATTTTATAAATATCGTTAATTTTAATGAAAGAAGAGTGACAGGATCCACATAAAAAGTATAATGAAAAGACCGAGCAGCAATATCATAAGCCGGCCATTATTATTAAACGATAGTGATGTACTTGAACTTTCACTGAGTAAATAGACTAAATGTTCAATTAGATATAATCACCTATCATCCTATTGTATTTTTTACAGTCGGGTGCAATTTATTCTCGAAACGAATATTAGACATTTCGATAATCACTTAGCAAGCGATTACCTCGCTAGAGCTTTTTGAACTATCGAAAATTTATAAAATAGCTATCCCAAACAGAAGCCCGTTATGTATGATTGGTACTACCCCGAAAGTTCCATTTGAAAACATATCCTGTTTTTATACGCTGGATTACAATCTCATGCAATGAAAAGTTGAAATCTTATTTCAAAGCGTTTTACGGATGTCTGTGATACAAAACAAAGTAATACGAGAAACATTTTATGTATTCCGACGCTAAATTTTGGCAAACATTCAATAGTCATGATCCGGTAGGTTTAGTATTCATAGCTGGCGATGCGTACTGATTATATTGTTTACAAATTTTAGCGTATCTTCATAAAGCACTAGACCCAATGACATGTTAAATTCATTTCATCTGATGTAGAACTTGTGTTCGTCTTAAAATTTTCGATATATTTACTATATTATTTATGCAACACTTCATTAGAATAACTTGCAAGTTCAGTGTTCTTTACAGGGTTCATACAGCCGAATGTCCAATATATTTACTTTTATCTTTGCTTTTTGTTGTGATGCGTACAAAGTGTATTTGTTCAACTTATCAGTCATAACTGCAATGCTTCTTAGAATGTCTCATTAGCAATTTAGTGGTGTGTCCATCTCACAGCAGTTTTATCATCTTAATTCGCTGAATTGGCAACTGTTTTATTGACGTTCAATGTGCCAGTCTGCACATTTTTTTTGTTTTTTTCTGGATATGATTATCACTTATTCTTGATATACATTTACAACGTTTTTACAAGAACATTCTCTGCATAATAAAAGTATCAGATAGATAGATAAATATCGTATACACATTCCTGATTCGTTGTTATTATTGACACCATAAAATAAACTCTCATTTGCCGTATTGCAACTCAATATTTTTTTAAAATAACCACCAATTATATGTTAGAATTCTAAATTGTTGCTAAGGGCACCATAATATGGATTTCCGCCGTTTGTATAGACTAGCGACAGCTCTTGTCAAAACTAAGTTTCGTTTTCGTTCTTCAAACACTGTAGTTTATCGAATATTAACTGTTCTTTCTGTATCTCAAATATGCTTTCTATACGTGTTTTCAAATGGCCTGGAAAACTACATGACGTGACTTGATATATAACAGAGATACAGAAACAAACCTAATAAATTTACCTTAATTTCTAGATGTCTGGGGTTTAACGTACTTGAATCTTGACTTTTTCCATAGTTTTCATGCATTTCATTTCTGATACAAAACGCTTTTTTTTCTCAAATAGTCAATTGAACTTTTTCATGAACAATTTTCAATTTTTTTAAAAAAAAAAAAAGATGTTCATATTCCGTACAAGAATTTTCGTAACTGAACTGGCGTTTCGTAAAGTCTATGCAGCTGATTAGAAAAAGCTATTTAATTTAAAAATGGTTTTCATTTTATTATTTAAATAAATGTACTGCTCCACGCTGGGAAAATGTTTGCCGAATAATCAAATGCATAATCAGATTTGACCCAATTGACTGGATGATATTTTAGTAGTGTGTAGATTCTTCATACGCAATTCAAGTCGATTTCATTGAACAAAATGACTTTTGACTTCAAGTCTGGCTAGGGCTTGCCAATTAGCTCAAAACTTCAATGTTAAATTAAAAATGATTGCTTATATTAATGTAAAATGACAAGAGCAAATAATATTGATTGTGATTTTGAGCAAATTTATGGGTTAACCGTTGTTATCATCAAACAAATTTAGTATTCTATAGCAAGTATGTGGCTAGAAAGAAAGAACCCCACAATAGTTCCTCCAAAAGCGACAAGCAAACAACAGGGCTTGCACGACGGTTTTCATTTTTCAGCAGTTGTCTCTACTAGATATTGGCCTAAACCTCTATGCTTCAAACAAAATCATTCGAGCTTCACAAATTCTTATTAAAAAATATCATAATGATTATATCACGTGACACTCAAAGCTTGCTTTTAATTTTAGCTGTTAGGTATTTTGTTTTATTTCAATTTACTATGCCAAACAGTTATTTCGAGACAATCATGAGCCAACCATAAAATAGATCTTCCATGTTTCAAGAATTGTGGTTTTGAATGAGAGACATGATTGCAATAACTTTGTTTGAGTCGATAATCTGGAGAAATTCTTGTAACCTTTGTGAGCGGCTAATGAATCGATAAGCTAAAGCAGTCGTCCCAATCGAATCAACTCACACTGTTTATGCCGGTCATCTAAGTACACTTAAAAATCGATATGCAGCGTAGATTAAGCCATGATATAAAAATAAAATAAAAGGCCTAATGACATCGTGGGCTGACATACACATGACAAGATGTTTTGTGAGTCTGGAGGTAAAGCAGGTTACGTACTTGAGCTGAGTCGCAGCCCGACTGTAATCATAGTTTTGCTTTAAATCTTTGTTGACTACAGGCTTTTCCCCTGAGTGCGATTTATGCTGATCGGATCGGCGTCCCGGCCGGTCTGTCAAGCATTACGAGCAGTGTAGTACACATATAGCATTTATATTGATTGATCTTCTTTCAGCCAATTAGGAAATTTCCAATGTTCAGCGGGTAACAGCCCGGGAGAATGTAGTGGTGCATTCAGTATTCTGGTAATTTGTATAAGAAACCAATTGACTACATTCAGGCTATTATAGTCGACTGAACTAGTCGTGGCATGAACAAAATTGCCTAGAAATTCATACAAAGTCGTATCATGTATGTTCATAAATCTTCGTGGTGTAGTACATTTTGGCCTATTACAAAAACCCGATCGTTTCTAACACGTTCGAATGCGTTGGCAATTAGCTTTGAAATATAAGCGCTTTGCTTGAGGTCTCGAGTCATTTAAAATCATTCAAGTAGGATTGCCGAATGCCGTTGGGAAGTATACTGCCTATGCTAGTTATCTTTCTCGTAACCGAAACTATCTTCTCTAGTTAACGTTCAACTGCCATAAATAAAATTTCACATCAACTCCATTCTGAATCAGCTTGTTCACTCATTTCGTTTCAAGTCAGAATGTAAAATATGTACAGTTCTGTAGCTTTACATTCTCTTTTGGTTGCCATCTGTTGCCAATAAAAGCACTTGCTTAACAATAATTTGTACAATCAACAGCACCTGTACAACAGCTTGCATAGTTCTGTACATTCGTTGTATCAGTGAGCACATCACCAATACACACATAGGCATGCGGACACCAGCGTGCCCGTACGATAATACCTTGTTATGTACACACACAGATTAATTTTAGTCAACCCATTTTTTTATTGGCAAAGTTTGTTATTCTGCTTATTTATGAGTTTTAATGTTGTAATTTGAAATTATGTCCGGCTTGTATGTGCTCCCAAATAAGTTATAATTATTTTTCATGTCAGTACAGTACTATTTATGCTTTTCATGCATGAGCTAATCCACATATGCCGATTTGGGATAAATTTTGTCTGAAAACCACGTAAGTACAAAATTAGACTTTTATATCCAATTACTGCATATTTTAATGGCAGAATTTATGCTTAAAGATTTGTACACGACAATCAAACCTTCTACAATTTGGTATTCAGCTATATTTTGCACGGCACATACTTGCTAACAACAATCTACATTTTTGACCTGTATGACAGTCGAGAACCCAATATGATACGGTGAACAAACCTAAAGTCTGTTTCACAGTGTCAATTCATACTCGAATCGCAGTAAAAGCAATAGCTTTCATGAGGCCACATCATATCAACAACGCGTGCATATCCTGGGTTTATCTAAACTTCGGTCATGTATATCACGGAAGAATACAAAATCATCATGAATTTTGCGCTTTAGAGCTGGTTCAACTCGAATTACCTAGCCTTTTGCTCATGTAGTTGGGAATACACGTTTTTGTGATCTCAACCTTTCCACGTTTGGACAAAATTGGAACATCTTCTAGTATGTAACTTCATGTATTTTTTATATAGATACGCAATGATATTGCTGCTGCGCAGACCTAGCTGCAACCAGATAGCCATGAACATAAATAATCATTCAACTCCATGGAATTGGATCATTCACGATACAATACTTTCAGATGTAGATACAACGGAAAAATGCCCCTTTTTAAATTTTGTTGTACATACAAAGGATTGACTATCTCGAGGTTGTCTCACTTTGGTGCCTCCAAAGTTTAAACATATCATACCGCTTCTTGATATCATTACTACCAAAACAATGATTTCAGAATCCAGCATTGGTCAACCAAATAAAAAGGTTGCACTATTAGTACTAGCAGCGTATATGCCAATTTGTTTTGTATTGATTTTGTATTCTTTTTACGTCATTAGTAGACAGAATTCATTGTTGTCATGAGAGCTAAAATTGCTGTTTTTCTCTTTCGTATTGTCATTACTCCAAAGTAAATGGTCGGACCCACGAAAATAAATCTAATGTAAATATCTTAGTTGAGCCCTCATTCTACGGGCCCAGTCAAGTTTGATAAAAAAAAACGGTTCGTGTATGTAAGTAAATCGCTGAAAAAGTGATGAAGCATTAATAATATAATGTGCTCCATACAACAGCAGATTCTGTTTTTGTATCATTTTAAAAACCGTTAGAACGAATCTTTAGCTAAGCTTGTAGGAGATTTGCTAGTACAGGAGATACAATCCTCAAGAATGTTGCTCAAAAACGATTCTCATTTTGTGACAAAGTACTATATGACTTGTGTCTCGGCTATCGTTCCATAGCTATGCTAAGCTATCGAACTTCACATAAAGTGAATCCTGGATTCTGCAGTCTGGATGAGCAAGAGGTCCCGGTCCGTGATTTTTCAAAATATTCTGATTAAGATTCGAAAAGAGTGAGCAAGCAAGGCAAAGTATTATTTCAATTTTGCAAGTTTGCTCATTGGCACGAAAATCTTAATCGGAATTTTCTAGCATTTCATAAATTAAACGGTCTTGATTGACCCAACACACGCTCCCTGTAGAAGCCAAATCTGTGGAACTGCAAACTCCATAACTCCAGAGCTTCAAAGTTTAACTAATTAATCGTTAAATTTGAAAAAAGGATCAAAAAGTTTTCTCTAATATATGTCTACTTGCCTGCTTTTTACACCTTATACTTATAGTGATAAAAGCTAGCACTAGACCGTAAAAAGCATGAGACTCAAGACAACAAATCAAATCTGAAGCTGACATAACGTATTTACCCTACAGTTGATTCTCGTCATAAAATGCGCTGTAAAAATTCAATTTTTCCATGTACACAATGCAATTATTACGATTGATAATAATTCTAAATTGCAAGATATCAATAAATATCAGATGAAATTTTCAATGTGAACAAAAGCTTTTTGAGAGTCAACGAATAAATTCAAGACTTGCGATCTTTGCACTGGATAGTTCATCCAGAGTGTACACGGTAAAAAAGACTGATATAGTGATTAAGCTCTTTCGGTTGCTTACATAGAGAAACCCTTTTCCAAACATGTCCTATCGGTAGGTTCAGAGGACTTTGAAGGCTCAAATAGATTCATAACGCTAGATTACTATCCAAAAAGTCAAAACTCTTGAAAGAATATCCATAGTCACTATCGCTTTCATGTTTGAAAACGGGCATTGTATCATTAGTTGCTTAATTGGCCGGACCCTTGACTTGGTATTGCTTACCATTCATATTATAGAAACTTGGACGTTCTCAAAACTTGCTTGCTTTAATTCTCTTTCAGGTGCAGCTATAACATGCACGTATAGTTTCTCAAAATGATTCCAAGCCCGATTTTCCTGGTTATAGAAATAAGCCACGAATCCGGGGCTTGCAAATGCCATGACCCAAGTCATGTCGTGTTCTTGGGCGAATTATCCTTGCTCGCATTGCTGCTTTTAGTATTATTTTTCAACTATCCGAGTTCACGTCAGATTTTTGGGTGTGTTGGCAAGGGTCTCAAAACCTTATTTGTCTTATTTGAAAAACTTCGATTGAATAGATTGAAACCCTTTTTATCAGATAGGGTATTGCAAATGTGCAATGGTGAGTCAAGGTCTTCGATTAGTAGTGGATGTTGAGTTTTGGTTGGAAGAGATTGTTGATTGTAGTCTTGGTTGAAACCTGTATTGAAATGTGGATGGAATACGTTCCTCGAAATCACTATTCTTGACAACAATAGAAAGCACTGACATTTTACTTCAGCAGCCCATCGCTTTCATTGTTATTATCAATTATCTGTTGTCACTTACAAGGTCTATGACTTGCGCCTGAACTGTGAAACTTTGAAAACATATCCATCCTAAACGAATTGAAGTCTTGTGATATATCACTATTGTTTCTCTCAGCAGCCTTTACACAAAGCATTGTTTTGTTTGCTATTATTCTCACTTTAAACTATTAAGGTTCATTCTTTTGTAGACAAACATCAGTCTGAGGTGTATACATGGTTGATTCTTCTATACTGACAGAATTGGGTCGGAAAAGGATCTGTTAAACCAGCTACGTGTTCTCCATTTCATATCATAAGATTCAAGTTGGTCACCACTTTTTATGCCTGTAGCTTCATTAAAGGTCTCAATCTTTAACCAGCATTTCTTTTCTAATCGATTCTCGAACATATTGATAATGATTTAGTCTATTTCACTTTTTCGACGTTCGTCTCCAACTGCAACTACTTTTGTCGCAACTTTCAGTTGCGTCGAATCATCAAATCAACACATCAAGTTGCAAAGTCCAGTTTTAATCTCAAGTGTCAATAGTTAGAGACTTGCCGCAATACTATAGCACAAATTTTCAATCAAGACTTGTATTCTACTTTTGTATGTTCCGCACAATAGCATGTATGCTGATGTTTTATTTCACACAAAAATTTGGGAAACCCCGTCGATTGCACATTACTTATATGCAACCCACACTGATCAGAAAATATAAAAACCTGGTGTTGGGTCTATTCTACCAAACAAAAATTTTCTATTTCTTCACTACCCAGTATGATCAATGTTCAAAGAACTACAAACAAAATGCTTTCAAATATAACTGATTTCAACCTGATCATTGTTGCTGACTATTTGGTGATGCAATAGATGTTTTGATTTCTAACTTCATTTGTAGTCTAGTTCTGCCATTAACCATTCAAGGTACTAAGCAGGTACAAGTTGTATTTTTCGATTGAATCTAAAAAGCTTTTTTCCATTACTCTGAAAGCGAGTCCCTTGTTTTAAAACAATTCCATAAAAACTATCATTGCTTGTTAGTTTTGTAGTGTGTTGCTACGTTGATCAATTGTGAGGTCTTCCTACGCGACCGAGAACAACACTGTTGGAGAGTGGTATTGGCAGCTGACCAAGGACCAAGAGTATTTTAGAGACATAACGTCTTGGAAGTTTAAGAAATCGTCATTTGTATTCACCCAACGATAGCTAAATAGGTCTTGCACTTTTGCTTGCTTTCTTTCCCCCCAACAGTTATTGAACGGCACCACTGTGATGTCTACAACACGTTGACTTGACCTCGAAATCCAAGCACGGCTTAAAACCAGAGGGTCCACAAAGGTCTTTGTAAACTACAGAGCGAATCCCCCACATTGATAACTTACCCCCATTAATCGTATGCTGCAGTTTTTATCTGGATAGACGAGGAATAATGGATAATGACAGTGGGTCAAGCTGTAGGGTTTAAGGTTTCCTAAAATGTGATTGGAGGATTATACGAAGGGGGGGTTTTACAATCCGCATTTTTGCCTGTGGTTGTTGTGTGCTTACATTGATCCAATTCAATTTGTACCTTGCGTTTTAGCTGCCATTACAAAAAATTGAAAACGATTTTCAACAGAAAATCCAAAGTGAAGATTGTATGGTCTTTTTGATTGTTAATGGGCAGTCTAGAATCGAAGCATTAAAGTGATGGCTTGTGAAGGTTAAGCTTCAAAGGTTAAATGTTTCACCCAACAACACTTGTTTTTCCCTTCTCTTCCAGCCTAGAATTAAACTTTGATACAGCGTATACACAAGTTATCGGCATATACACAAAATCCAACAGATTCTGTGTCAGTGCTGCCTGCTCAATTTCCAAGACGTAAGCGTATAGAGATTGCTGAAAAGGCCTAAAAAGATAGATATGAATGTCTAAGAAATTCAACGTATTTCGGGTCATTATTTGCATTTTATATCATGTCGAGCTGCTCTGTGTTGCAATAGTATTTTTTTTCGAGATCGGGTATTGAAACTGCTGTGTCAGAAAATGATCAAAACGCAAGCATGAGTTAGAATGTTATCAATGACCTTCAGAAAACCTTGGTTAAGCTGGCGAAAAAATGCTGAAGATAGGAAAACGCGTTTTAATGGCACACCGTAGCCTCTCTGCATTTGCAGCAATGTGTACTCATTCAAAGTCCTCCGAATCCCCATTGCTGAGCTTGCGTATCGGCAACACTCTAATGCTTTTCACCATGATACGTATCTCTATCGGCGATAATTCAAACCCTTTCTTTTTTTTTCATTGTAAACATCAGCGCAAGATGGCATTATAACAGTATCCCAAAGAACCAAAAGGGTCAGCATTTCCTATGCCCAATGTCACTAATGACGAAATCGGCCAGTGCACTATGCTTGCATAATGTTTTTCAATATATACTTGTATAAAAAAAAAGTGTTGTTAATCTTTTGAGCCCGGAAGCTACGCTCATGTTAGTGTTAAGATAGATAAGTCTCTGATCAGTCGAGTTTTGGCTGCTGGAAAAGACAATATTGATATCAACCTGGACCTGTGGCTTGGATCACCGCCAGGCACAGCACCCTTTAAAATTCAAGTCAGCTTTGGAGGCACTTTGTCTCGAGGTTTCATATACATTTTTTGCTTGATAGCCGGTACTGTACCCACCTTTGATAAACTTGTACTTTTGAAATGCTGGCTTTCGTAGTCTGGTGTACACATTTCCTTCCTATTTTACTGGATTGAGCAGCTACTCTTTCGCAGGCCGAGGCAACTAATAGCTTTTCGACCAAAGCCCGTTATGATATCCTAATTGAGCCTGCAACGCTCTACTAGTAAAGATTGACTGTGTAATACAGGCGTTAATATGTACACACACTAATGATTATAATCCGCGTCTCTTTCCATTTTCCCTTTTTCTCTACACGCGTGCTTCAAATCCTCCTCGACTGCTCACTCCGCAGAAACAGCGCTAACCAAAACGCACTTTTTGACTCTAGTCCGTGTGTATGCCAAGAACTGATAAAAATACCCGTTTGGGAAAGTATCCCTTTTTTTAAGCTTTAGATGCGTGTGTGTACCTGTATCTTTTTTTTTTTTTTGTGTCGTTTTTTGTGTGTGAATTTGTGCGGCGCGCATAATGTGTTTTGGAGCTGGGTAGAGTGAGCGGCTATTGGTGATTCGATATAATAATGAGAAAAAAGGTGGTGATGTGAAAGAAAACGATTTTTGAGACTTTTGAGTGGGCAAAAAAAAAAAAAAAAATGGATATGGTGAATCAAATTTGTGACTGATGAAAAGCGTTGAGCAGATGTAAATGGTTTTGTTTAAACACGAATTTGTCCATGTACATATTCAGGCGTCAAGCTTAGAATCATATCACGAAAGGAAAAAAAATAAAAAAGATAAACGAGTCTACAGTACAAAGTATCAATAGATTCGCCCCAGCTTTAGCTTGTCAATACAGACTTCAAATAGTCTTAATTTATCTTTAGTTAGATATGAAATCGTCAAACTCTTTTGACTTTTAACAGCTCTAAAAATCGTGCGGTGCATCTTCGTCTTGTGTATAAGACCATAATATTCATTAGTGCTTTCGCATTGGCGTGCTACCCTTGGCGTTGCGATCATCATTATAACTAGTTATGTATATTCAAGAAAAATGTATCATCAGTCAATCAAATCGCCATTGACGATAAAGAACAATTATAATAATACTTTGTTTGATACCACTATTGTTTACGCACGATTGCGAATGAAGAATGGGGTGGTTTTTAGTCTATAACTAGAAAAAAAACAAAATGGCGGAAAAGCTACATAGTCGCATTTCTCGCTGGCTTTGAGTCTCGTGTGTTTTCGAACGTGATTTGGTGCAGAATGCGAATTCTGGATTATTGATACTTGTTGGAAAACGAAACGAAATTTATTGGCTGGTTATGATGTGATTTGTTCACACCAACGCCTGATGATTATGTGTAGCTCACAACATACGAGAGGCAAAAAACGCTTTCTGTTAGCACTTGCGAATTTTTTTTTGAAAAATCTCTAGACACTTCCTGCACTTTTTCGTTCCGTACTACCGTCGGGACACATTCGATAAAAAACCTATCAGCAAAACAATCTCCGAGGGTTTTTTAAATGAGATTCCGCGTTGTCGGCGATTTTGCTATCAAACAGGCCAAGAATTTGTCTGGTCATTTATTTTGTCGTGGTAGTTAAGAGATCAGCAATTTGCATTGGGGGTTCATGTTAAGAGAGTGGGATATTGTAAAGACAGAAAGCAATAGAAATCAATTATAATAACGATACATATTAGCTGTACTCTGAAAACCAGCATTCTGTATTCCAAACACACAAATACTACTTTCAGTCATGAATTCAGCATTACAAATCACCGTCCCTTTCTTATCCGCAAAATCGCCACATGTATTCAACATTCTACATTGTTGCTGCTTGTGTATTCCAAACATTTGTATCCTGTCAAAACCCAAAACTCAACGTAGTCCACCTTCCATCCTGATTGTATACACTCACCCGTTTTCCCCAGCAGCCAACTCTTACGTACTACTCAATCCAGAACAGCAACACCTGTAGAATCTTGAACAAACCCCCAGGGCGTCAGCCAGTGCATAATGGTGTGTGTGTTTGTCATTGAATAATGGCGATTATAGCTGGTATGACTGGATCCGGATAGGTTGAGTTTATGTATCTATTAATTTTGGTGATTATAAGTAATTTTTTTTTTTTTTTTTTTTTTTTTTTTTTTTTTTTTTTTTTTTTTTTTGGCAATTGATTATAATTGACAAATCAAGATATTTTTACAGCGCCGCAAATGAAGGTGAAATGGAGGGGTTGTACTTTTCATGGCGCACAGAAGAGTCAACAAAAGTGTTGATATGTTTATTATTCATCTCGACTTTTTAGTAAAATCACAAGTCTGAACACAAGCACCGGTCAAACTCTGTTCATTTGTTTGCTGGCATCGTTGCGACCGACCAACAGAATAGAGTCTACATAAGGAAATACTGCATTATCCAGAACCGATCGCAGTTGTAGAATACATCTAATAACGATACCACGATCTTAAGCATATGCAATACTTGTAAAGAGTACAATTCACAACCAAGCAAAATACAAATACTCATGTACACAATACACCACCATCAAGTAAATGAATAACAATAAATAATACCAATAAAAAATTAATGAAACGACTACATAATATGAGTGTGTATGTAAATGATTGTAATGATATAGATGGCATAAATAGACCCCTACTTTGTCTTGGGCGGGTGTGACGTATCATGGCAATACGCAACACATACCCGTTGATTGGGACTTCCCGGAGACTGGAACTTGATCAAGATCGCGCCGCCGCAGTCATACAAGTTACTGCCGAGTCCACACGCGCCCCCACCACTGTTGCTAATGCCGCTGCCAGCAGACCCCGGCGGAGACAAGGAACTGTTTCTTCCTCTGTCGGCCTTGATTTTTTTCTGGCGCCAGGGCAACGCGATCGACTGCGAGCAGAGGTACTTGTGAGTCTCGCCGGATTTGAACAGCCGCGTGGAGCGGTGGTTGTAGGAGTAGTGGTCTGTGGCCTTGACCAGGCGGATCAGGAGACTGGCCAGCTGCGAGCGGCCCTCGGCGGTTTTGAACTTGGGATCGTCGATCGTGACCTGGTCTTGAACTTGCTGCATCTGGTCACTTGAATTGTTGTTGATGTTGTTATTGGAGGAGGTACTGATTGTCACGCTGGAGTCAAGGTAGAAGTGCACACACTGTTTCTCGTTGCGCTTTGCAATTCGCTGGCACAGCTGGAATTTCAGCTCGTCAAGCGAGGAGATTTTGAAGATTTCCTGGACCTTTTCGGACTTGGAGTCTTCGCCCTTGCGCCGGTAGTTGCGGCAGTGCTTGCAGTTGTTGTTGAAGAACCCGGTGGTGCTGGCGAACTCGACGGCCGGTTTGATGAGCGCGCACTTTTTGCAGTACAGATAGTCGTCCGGGTTTGTGCTGGTGATGTTAGTAGTAGTAGTGTTTGTGGTGGTGGTGGTATTGGTGTTGGTGCTGACAGTGGTGTTGACAGCGGTGGTGCTTGTGTTGGAGGTGATTGGTGGGTTGTTTGGTAGGGAAAGCGGCGCGCCGGCGTCGGACACGAATGGCATGGCGAGCGGCAGAGGCGTCAGCGGCGCAACGGGATCGTAGTGGGTGTAGTTATCATGAACTCCGATCGCCGCAGCCGAAGCCGATTGTCCGGACGTTGCTGGAGGTGGTGGCGGCGGGTACTGCGCCAGGGCAGAGTGTGGATATGACGAGTTGAACTGTGGAGGAGTGTTGGGCATTTGCGGAGCAGATGAGTAGTGAAACTGTTGTTGCTGTTGCTGTTGTTGTTGTTCTTGCTGTTGTGGATGCGATTGTAGTGGAGGTTGTTGTTGTTGTTGTTGTTGTTGTATTGGCTGATAGTGCGATTGTTGATACTGCTGCTGGAACTGCTGGGAGGAATGATACTGGGGCAGCTGCTGTTGCTGAGGCTGCTGCGGAGTGCTACTGTTTTGAACCTGCTGCTGGAGCATGGGCATTTGCAATTGCGAGATGCTGGAGTCATAGTGTATAAGCTCTGGTCGAGGCACTGGCTGTTTCCATTGCGGCAGCACCGGATAGTTGAGATTGTAGTTGTTGTAGTTGTTGTCCATTCCAGTGTCGAAGAAGATGATGTTGATTATGAAGATGATGGATTTATGGTTGGTTTTTTTTATTTTGATTCTTCTCGATATTTGAAAATAGAAACAAACAAGAAAAAGTCCCGGATATTCAAACTAATAAATACACCGATCCTGGAGACCCATCAGGAACTTGCTTTTTTGCTAGTCTATTTTGTTGTTTTGTTTTTGTCTTCTGTTTCGCTCAGATCTCTTTCTCTCTTTTTTCGAGAGACACTTTGCACTTCTCTTTGCTGAATCTCTTTTTACAGTCTAGTTTTGATCTTGTTGTTCGAAACCAACCAAGACCCTGCCTGTTTGGATCTGGGCAAAGAGACGCCATCAAATCACAGCTTTCTTCCGTTGATACCAATCCAAAGCAGTTTCTTTTTTTTTTTCATCCCAGTGTGCTTTCTTGTTTCTCCCCCATCTTTATCTGTATATTTTTTTTATTTTTACTTTTTTTCCGATTTTATTTTTTCCCTTAGTTCCATAAAAAGTTTATAAGCAAAACGCTGGCCGTTTTCGTTTATTTCTTTTTTTTATAAAAAAACACACACACAAACATGTATCTGTCCTACTTTTGTTTTTTTTTCTATGTGAATCAAATATTTCTTTTTTTTTTTTTTTTTTTTTCATGTTTTTGTGTATTTTCTATTCGTCTTTTTCTTTTCATTCAGTTTGTGTGTGTATTTGCTTTTTAGGATTTGGAGTGTGTAATGAAAGTGTTCTGTACACTCCATACAGTATTTTGTAAAACAAATTATAGACATTTGTACATTATGTACAGTACACACACACACACAGTGACTCTATGAGCTAAAAAAAGAAATAGTCTTGATAGTCGTAATCAGTTTTGTAAGTGCTGAGTCAGTGCTATTTTTTGCAAAATGAGATATTTTTGCGGGGAGAGTGTCTACATATCAAGCTTGACACTAATTATTAATGTTTTTTTATGCCAAAACCTTCCCATGTCTATTTTTGCATTAGACTTGCAAGAATGTGTGTAGTACATCTGTGTATTTCTGTCGATTGAAAAAGACAAGAAAAATGCACAAACTATTCTGTATTACATCCAAATGGCTTTCATCAATCAGATTTTAGCCCAGAGACCGACTCAGCCAATGCAGACTGCTCGTCGTGCATATTTGTAATGATATAGTAATGTGTGAGTGTATGGGTACACCGACGGATACATCGCTTTTGGGCTTGTGCATTGCACAGCTCCAACAACAACATCCACAACAATATCATCATCATTGTCTCTTCCTCGGCTTCTTCCAAGACCTCGCACCTCTGCAGTGGTTCCTCTTGCATCAATGGTCTTTCTTCTGTAGTCACACATCATCTACATAACTTGCTTTGAAGAATACTCATGACAAATCCTTAGCAATGCCTTGTTTTTTGTTACAAGATCACCGGCAGATGTGCACCTTCAGCGAACAAAACACTTGTAAAAAAAAGTCATTCGACTGGTTTTGGGCGCGTCGGGTGGGTTATCCACCACCTGTGCAGGACTCTCTCTTTTTCAAAAGTGTGTTCTGTATCGTTGCTTTTTTAATAATATTATGTGTACACATATCCGAATCACGTGGACGAGTGTGCTCCGGAGAGACGGGAAACACGCGGCGCGGCACGGAACAAGGCATGGGCAGCGGCAATGGATATTAACGGCAAACCTATTGTGTGTGTGTGTGTGTTTGTCAGGAAACGAGACTCTTTGCGATCTGGAACATTCGAGTCTGTGCCCCGTGTCGGAGCTGGGTGTGGAAGAATGCTTGCAAAAAGCGAGAGACAGAGAGAGACAGAGAGAGAGAGAAAGGCTCTTGCCAACTGTCTGGATTACTGTTAGCGGCAAGTTAGTATGTATAAACTTGAAATATAGAGAGAGCCCTTGGCGGAGGGCTGCCTGGCAGAGATCGGTGGTGATTTGGAGTTAGGGCTGGTCACTGGCCATATGTGTGCACACACTCTGAGAGATCTTTGTTTCCAATTCATTCACTGAATGTAAACACAGCTGAAACACTTCTTCTTCTTCTTCTTCTTCTTCTTGTTCTTGTTCTTGTTCTTGTTCTCACCCCCAACTGACCCCCCATGGCTTTAGACCCCCTTGGGCTGTGGGCAGCAGACAGCGCTCAAACAGAGATGCGGCGCCAGGTTACACACAAGCGTTGTCAAGCGTTGGCAAGTGTGTGTGGAGTTTCGGGCCAGAAAAAAGACTCTTCCATAGCCTGTCCTTGTTCGGGCCCTGCTTCTTTTTTTTCTGTTTTATTTCCTCATCTGTGTTTCGGTTTATGCTGCTGGTTATTTTGGGATATGTGTGTACAACTCCAATTCAATAATGGAGGTTTGTTTGTGTTTGTACACATCGAAATGAAAAAAATAATAGTAATGAAAATTGCCGAAATGCCGCCGTGCCCTCCCGGCTATTTAGCCAGAGCCACACCGTACAAACACTTGTGTGTAGTAGCCTTTTTGTTTTTACATCCCGAAGAAAAAAGAACGGAGAAAAAAGAACGACGTTGTTACATTTGTAGTGCCGTTGAATACAAAAAGTGTGCTCTTCTTTTTCTTCCTCCCCCGGGATTAATCGAGCTCCGAAACGGAGGGTGGCTGCCCTAAACGGACCATGTGCGTTTCGGAACTTGATTTCTTTGGGACCTCGTACATGCGGCTGTTGCTCATCAGCATGTGTAGTACACACAATGAATGATCGTGTACACTTTGTACGGTGTATGTAATGTACTGCCTGTTTCGTAGCTGTGTCGCGAGTCGCAGAATAGCCGCCGCCAATTATGATGATGTTAGAGATGTTGTTAGTCAGACTCACGGAGGAAAATGACAATCAAACGCATCCGACTCCGTCTCTCGACGGGTCTGGGATGTGTGTAAATTCCCAAAAACAAGTGGTCTAGAATCTATATTTTGCCGCGCTCATTTAGTAGACATGACACAGAAAAAGCGTCAGTTTGTGTACATAGCACAGCTTGATGGTTCAATCAAGTCGTTTCGTCGTTTCGTCGTGCCTATCAGTCAAACTGATCCCTCACAATGCCTAGATATACAACCAAACTCTGTTCTAACCTTACTCAATCTTAACAATAGCAGATACGGGTCCACCGTTTTCTCCTCCAAGCTCATCTCAGCACTTACAATTCCCTTTTTTTCTTCTTATGGTAATCTGCCTCGGTTCCAACCTAATTATTCTAATCTGTGTATACGGTGCTTTTGCTCTGAATGCTTGTTGGTTCTTATTAGAAACCGTAATTTCTCGAGTCGCTTTGTCTACATTCATTTTTTTGTAAACCGGGAATTGACTCTTTCTACTTGAGATAATGTTGAAACCCTACCATTGTGTTAATTATCATCTTGTCTGTCTACTCCAGAAAGGAGAAAAAAAGATTCTCACAGGGATCTACGAAACGTGTATAATCTAGTGAACTATGTGTACAGACTTGAGATGTGTACTTGCAAAAAAGACGACCTCGGTGAGGGTTGAACTCACGATCTTGCGATTAACAGTCGCACGCCTTAACCAACTTGGCCACGAAGTCCTGTTCTTGAAATTTAAAAATGTTTGTATTCATAGACTCGTAGTTCAATATTAAGTTTGAATGCCAACTTGGTTTTTTGGCAGTAGAATTATGCGTTATGACAAAATCAGGTTCATCAAACAAATATTGGCACAATAGTATCCAGTTAAACTAAGACCCGACATGAATTGAAAACCTGCACTTTTTTAACTATGTGTATCTGGTTTTACCAAAAGACTAAATCCAAACATTAAACACCAATATACTAGATTGATACACCATCACACCACAGACGGCGTCTCGAATTTCGGATTTATGTAAGCCAATGTGTACAATCAACGTGAATGCTGGTTGTATTTTTAGTTTTACAAACGGTTGTGAAAAGAGATCAGTGTCTGTACACGTTGATGGATGGAACTTGATGCCTTACACATCTGGTGTGGAACTCTGCACGGTCATAAGTGGTTTGTATACAGAAAAGAGCTGCGACTGATGGTGTGGTACATACACACATACACAAGTGTTTATGCTGGGGTGTTGGACTCAAACATTTATGCATGCTTGACTAGGACATAAATATAGATTTGGGTGTGTATCTAGATAAGCACATGGGTTTTGAAAAAAAATGTAAATTTTTGGCTGGTTTAATTTGTGCAAAGATTATCGCGGGCATAAATACACAAGCTCTGATTTATGCTTAAATCGGGAAACAGTTTTTTTATTTTTGCTGGGATGAATCATCCGTAAACACAAAAAAAGACATGCCCTTTTTGTGCTCAAGTGTTTCATGTGCACATGCTTTCAGGCAGAGGCGCGGCGAATAGTTTGTACAAATCTGTCTAGAGATGATCTGATGTGTGGTTCATGTTACACAACGTTGAATAAATGAGTGTTTCGCTCAACTCTAACGAGTTCCCGGTGCGGTGTTCCAGCTCATGTTGGCGTTTGCATTGATACTTTTGCTTTTCATTGATTCATACACTGATTAGAAATTGGAGCAAAGTGGCTTGAGAATAAATGTATTTGTGTACGCACGCATTAATATGATTGTCAGGGCCAGCGAGGGAAAAAAGGTATAGAAATCTTGTTGCATCAAATCGGGGACTCGGGAGCCGATGCGTGTGTACACAAAGTTTATGCGGCGAGAAAGAAACAAGCTTTAGGGGGAAGGAAGGATGAGAACACCGTTTTAGAGTGTGTGTACACACATGTACAGATGTGTGCCATCGCGTGATGAACTTGGCCAGGTTTGCATAGGGCAATAAACATGCGGGCTGTGATGTGTGTAGATGTGTGTACAGATGTGACGAGAATCAAGGGCTTATGACAGACGGCGCGGGTTGAGTGTGTACACGCATTACAGACTGAGTCTTTGGAGTGAAAGAAGAACAGGTTAGCGACCAGAAGTTTGAAAGGAATCGTAGTGTGTCCGATTGCAATCTCACCGTACAGTAAGAAAAAAGAATAGTGTGCATAGAAAGGGTAGAAATTACGTAGACCACCCGCTTTGGTATACCTGCTTTGGGGTTTGTTTTATCTGCCAACTCAAAGTAGTGTAGAAAGCACCTGCGTAATCTCGAGTGATTGTTTTTAATCCGATAAATACGAAAAGGAGAGAGCTACTAATGAAACAGCATTGGATATAAATATGAATTGAAAATTACAACATGAATTACAATTTGTTTCCCTTTAAAAAAAGGTTTCGGTTGTTTATATCTGGATTTGATTCATTTTCATCTCGAGCATCATGGGATTTGCATTAGATATTTCACACTCCAACAAGTAGGTGTTTGTGAATGGATGCGCGGTGCTTGCGGGATTGCGTTTTGCCCACTTTTGACTGGTTGTTCTTGATGGCGTATTGAACATGCTATGTTTGTCGTTTGGCATTACAACGGCGTCAGCTGGTGCTGTACACGTTGTTGTCTGAGAATGCGCATGTAGTAGACATCGCCTATTTCTTCCATTTCGGTTCGTGGAGATGGGCTTTTTGTGTACAACAAGAGAATGAAATTGTGGGCAGCGCTGGTGTAGCACCGTATCAATGCAATAATATAGCATGAGCGCTGAAAGAAACACAGTTTTGGCTTTGTCGTGTGAACATAGGGTCGGATAGTAGGCTTGTAAATACACAAGCAATGATTAGTTCTGTATTTTAGTCTTTATTAAGATTTACTATAGATATGTATACAGATCTTTGTATTGTTTAGGATCTTTGTATCATGTTATCTCGTTTGTAACTGGAGCTTTAGTATCTCTCCACAACTTGAATTCCTCATT
Source organism: Saccharomycotina sp. CBS 16003 (assembly GCA_022457085.1). Classification (NCBI taxonomy): domain Eukaryota; kingdom Fungi; phylum Ascomycota; species Saccharomycotina sp. CBS 16003. The sequence continues at coordinate 1,302,765 of JAJNCF010000026.1, forward strand.
CTTTCGGATGCGTACTATAGCACAACTCAATGAGTTTGGCACAGCCGAGCACCCAACAGTCTACACATTCACAAAACACACATTTATCAATACCACTAGTCTCAGTTTTATAAGGGCATTTAATAGATAGTCCGCGATATGGAATGTAAACTAAATGAGGCATAAATTTTCTTTGAAGCTATTAATCATGGCTGAGTATCAGGTCAAATTTGTACTTGATGTGTTGAGTAATAAACCGTTTCACTCACAAATCGAGCTCTGGCCGTGAGGCATCCATCAAAATGTAGAAATTGCATCAACCTTGTTCAACATTCAAACAATACACATTGTAAACAGTACACTCCACACTTTATACAGACACAAAGCGTTGAAATCACCTTCTTTTTTAAGCGAGTGGAGTCAACCCCTCAGTCCCAACTCATCCTCTCCTGCGTCCCACTCTATTTGGCATGTACACACATCGCCTTTTCGCAACTACAACAAAGGAGTAAGGATGATCTAGCAGCTTGTTTTTTTTTGTGGATGCTGCGCGTACACTCATGAGATGTAACTGGTCACTGACAATTGGCCATTCTGTGTCGCAAATGGGAAACGGGCGTTGATGACTGATGCGCTTTCTTGATCGTATTGCAGCACAATTGTGTATGAATTTTAACTTAAAATGTCATGTACGGTAACAAATGGATAACATGATACGCATGTCACTGATAGCCGATACCACAGCTCTTATCTCCGTTTTGTGAGTGAGGTGTACAATTGTGTAGGGAGAAGCTGGTTCAAATTCCGGTCGGCTTGTTGCAAAGTTTAACGGTACTGATGAGTGTGCGCTCGTTAATTGCCTTTGTTGGTGTATACCTTCAGATTCACATCAAGCTACGTAAATTTCATGGCTACTGTCTGGAGTCGGATACATTTTGTCTTTCTCAGAACTGTGACTAGTTTGAACCAAATGCAAAACAAGCAAAGAAATACATTGCCAAAACTACAATAGTCTAAATTGTGGTACTCATAAGGCTTTTGGTTTTTGAAGAAGGCACAAATGGCCGTTTCCATGTAGCGTTTACATTCATTTATATCGTGTACAACTAATGAAGTTAAACTGTGTCTTGAGAGTTTGAAGACAAGTATACACATATAGATCTGCGAATCTGCTATTGTGCAGGTCTGTGACCCCGCGAATCTGCGAATCTGTCAATGTGGAAGCTTCCGAATCCGCAAATCTGCTAATGCAAAAGTCGTTGGATCAATCTGTGAATCGGAAAGCACGCAAATGTGCAAACACCATTACGAATATGTGAGAAACTCTGCAAATGTGCAAATACTATGAGTACAACATTGATCAAGTTGCGACGTAAATTATTATGGATTGATTTCATAGGATCCATATTTGGAAATTGATAGATCTTAACAAATGTACATCATGTCAGAACTTGCATTGTCGCAATTCATAATCCCAGCCTCGGGCTTTGTCCAATACTTTAATTCATTGTCTAATTCAAGGATAAATCTTATTGTTTAACTCACGGGATCTTAACTTGTAATCCACACTTTTGGGTGTGTTCATGTGTCCCGATTGTTGGAATAAGAACGCATGTGGCCAGTTATTCGTGTAAGCAGTAACTACTATTATCTGTTGTCAATTATGACTGGTTTCGATTTAAATTCAAGATATCGACATACGTTGATTAGCAATAACTCCTTTTTTTGAAACAGCAACTGTTGGCTCCATTTTTCTTTGGCATTATCAAGTTTAGTATGTACACATTTTACTCTTACAAAGTGTAATCCGAAATTTGGCAAAATCGAAATTGGTTTCATGTGTACACAAAATAAACCTCAACCCCGATGGCACTAAGATTGCAGCCCTTACACACTAATGTATTGCAACAAATTTTCTTAATTGTACTTGCATCCTCAAATTCACCTGCAAAGACATCTGGTCTGTAGACTTTTCTGTTGATGCCTAACACCTTTGATCGCAAAACAGTTACAACTTGTCACCGTGCTTTTACGTGATTCAATCAAGACAATTCTGAACAGTAGACTCGGAAATTGCCCACAAAAACACTAGACTAATCAAACAGTATGTTTGCCGCTCAATATCAAAATATCTTTAGGTCTTCAATTACAGACAACCAAAAGAGAATCAAATATCAATTGTTTAATGATTATCCAGACAAGTAAATAGTAATAATGTGAAACTCAGGCTAACTGAAAAAAAATACCAATATCACAAAACCTCAAATATGATATTTCGCTGATTCTAGTGTAATGACTCAAAACTCAATGTTTATATATTCATTGCTCCCTACAAAGGTGACCTCAACAAACTGACCAGTTCGACTGCTGTCGCGAAGATAAATACAGCTACTTGACAAAAAAAGAAGTTTTTTTGGATAGTATCCTATCAATGCTTGAACAAATGTACACTAATTATATTTTCGTGCTTTGATACGATCCTATTGATACTTAGAAGAATCAGTATGTTTTTTGTCAAGTGATTGCAGGGGCCTAACACTTAAATAAAAATTATTTTGAGTAAAAACTAAAAAAGGTAGGTCGTACCCGGGATCGAACCGGGGTTCCCAGAATCAAAATCTGATGTGATGACCACTACACTATACAACCATTTGTATATTTATCAAACGTAACTAAACATCATATACTATATTGGCTGTTTTTAAAACAGGTTTATATGAGAAGCTAATGATACTTTGTGTATCTATTGTGGTCAATAAACTCATCACATACTTTTCTTACAATACTAGTTGATTTTTTTAGTATCCATTGTGGGTAATAACTTACAAGTAAAACTTTGTGATATGGCTTTCCCCATAAATACGCTAATTGTAACTTGTGCGCGGTCATAGCGCTCGGCGCATTTTTTTATATTGCCTCACAAATTAATCAACTAAAGATATAAGTTTCCGCTTCTAGTCTATTATATCCGAATCCTTCTTTGCACATTCATCAGCATGAGGAATTTTGTGTCATTGGGCTATGGATGATCTGAACTGGTTTCCGCAAAGAGTGACTCAATGAATCTTCAGGAAATAAACCGGCAAGCTAAATGTTTTTTGTGACGGTTTAATGTATATTATGTACAGTAAATAGGACATGGTGTATAGTCGACATGTAAAAATAAAAGCCTGAGTATCATCACCATCAGGCTATTTTAGTAAAAGGCTTGTACCTGGATATACGGATAGTTAAATCATAGTTTATTCTTGTAAACAGAGGCACTAAACTAAATAATTTTCTCCGAGTTTTTTGTTAGCTTCAGTGATCATGTTGTCTAGGCCCACTGAGACATGATATTGAATTCAAGCAATCCGCTTGCATGTAGGGTAGAATCATTTTCAATTGACGAAACTGAACGATATTTTCTAATATCATATTTACATACAAATCATAAGAAGTTTGTATTTTGCCGATACTATCAGCTTCTATATTGCATCATGATTAGAGCTAGATTAAATCGGTTTTTTTACTATGATGTTTTTGAATTCTTTTAACATATGTGAACATAACAATGATCTATGATAGCAATACAAAATAACGATAATGAGAACCAGTTCCTTGCTCCGCGTTTCACAAGCCTTTAATGTGCCGTATGAATTTAACTCTGCTCACCCTAGTGGACATGTAATCTATTTTAAAACTTGTAAAGGCTGGTAATGTGGCACTTTAGGCATGCTTTGAATTCTCAATACTTCACCAGCGCCAATTTTCTCAAGGCTCCTTCAAATCATGTTCAAAGGCAAACCCTTAAGGACTCTATTTGGGCCGCCTCTTCTAAAAATACTTACAAAGGAACAAACCAGCCGAAATATTTATCCATGGATTCTAGAATACAAAGGTCTTTCTAAGCTTTGTAGAAGCTTTATTAGCATGCCACAAGCAGACTAGGATTTTGTAGACCATATGTATCCGTAACGCAAAAAAGGATCATTTGATCACAAAATAGGCATCTTGACAGCGGCTGCAAAAACAGTTAGTGAATATGTTAGTAAAATACAAAACATTTGGTATTGCCAATAAATATATACTGCAAATACAACATTTTTATTTGGGAATAAAACAAGGAGTAACTTCATATCGTTAGATCTGTATACTCAGCTTTTGTATTTGTAAAACAAATGAAATATATATTTTATTATTCTACTTTGTTGAAAAATATGTTTTTTAAATTAGACACAAATACAATCTGTACATTGTGTTATAAGTCTCTTTTCTACGGCATGGCATGGCCATTCGTACAACTGGTCGATTCGGTGATTTTTAGATTTTAGCGTTTGTTAGTCAACCTAGTGCTTTTGCCATGAGCTGAAAAGTTTTTCACATACTGTGATGCTTCAAAATCAACCTTTAATCACCGGTACTTATATACTAGAGAACCTCTCTTCTTATTACTGCTTGTATTTCTTGTTAAATATATTATGATCTCTACATTATGCTAAGATTTTTGCTCTTTGTTTCAGTCGTTTTTGGTATTGCACTTGCCGAAAAATGTGCTCCTCTATGGTCGCAGTGTAGCGGAAGAGGATACTTGGGAGCGTCAACTTGTTGCGGTGGAGGAATATGCCAATACCAAAACGATTACTATTCTCAATGTGTAGCAAATCTGACATTTGCTCCTCAAGAAGTCACTCGTGAAGGATGCGCCCTATGGTGGGGAAGATGCGGCGGGATTAATCACAAAGGTCCTACCTGCTGTGCTACGGGCTCGGTGTGTACACCTCACGATCAATGGTCCTCCCAGTGTGTTCCCAAACCACATACTGGTCAATGTGCTGAGGCTTATATGCAATGTGGTGGACAAGACTTCAAAGGCCCTACATGTTGTCAGGAAGGAACATATTGTGTTTATAGAGATTACTATTTTTCACAATGCCGTCCAGTACAAAGTGGTGACAAGGGAAATTTCATAAGTACAATAGGATCTCCGACCATAGGAAATATTGAACAGCCGTCAAGTGTACGTGAAAAGAAGCAAGTCAATACTAATCGACCCAAAAAGCATGTTCATAAGTATCTTCCACCAATAGGCAAAATCGGGGCAATTGTCAAAGATCCCGTCTACGACAACAACATGCACGTCTCAAATATAGACTATACGAATTTCCAACTGAAGGCTATACCTGGCGGGAAGTCAGGTATTGGTCATACAACTCGGTACTGGGATTGTTGCAAACCTTCGTGCTCTTGGGAAGGAAAAGCAAATGTCACACATCCTGTGTATTCGTGCGCTGTAGATGGAATCACTGTTGTAAATGCTAGCACCGTTTCTTCGTGTGAACCCTCTGGCGGTGCTTATACATGCACTGATCAGCAGCCGTTTTCAATAAATTCAACGCTTGCATTTGGCTTTGCAGCGGCTACTATTGAAGGATATGATGAAGCAAAACAGTGCTGTGCTTGTATGCTTTTGACATTTACCGATGGCGCGGCCAAAAACCTACAAATGGTAGTTCAAATTACCAACACTGGATCTACTCTTTACGGAAATCATTTTGATATAGCGCTTCCAGGCGGAGGAGTAGGGCTATTCCATGCAGGATGCAATAGGCAGTATGGTGTCAAAAGCGGATGGGGCCCTGCCTATGGCGGCTTAGAGTCGGTCAATGACTGTTCGAAATTGCCAAAGGATCTTCAGCAAGGATGTGAATGGAGATGGGATTTTTTAGAAGGAGGAGATAATCCTAACGTGTTATTTCAGGAAGTTGAATGTCCTGCAGAAATTATAGAAGTTTCTGGCTGTCAAAGATTATGAACGGGGTTGAGGAGGTTTATGTACCTCCCCAATGAGTTTTGATGAATTTATGTATGTTTTAGGATTCGGTTATAGTATTACAATCAGTTTATAGTAAGATAATGAGTGCTTCAACGCAGTGATTGAACTGAGTCAGGATATTTTGGCATCTAATTTGATCTGAATTTACAATGAAGTGTCAATTAATTGAGAATTAAGTAAGTAGTGGCTGTTAAATTGAGATTATTATACAGCTCGACTACCAGTCCCTTAATAGCTACGAGCATATTGGCGAATATGTACATGGTAATTGCAATGGATATTGCATGAATACTAACTAGAAATAAACAGAAATGACAAATCAGATTAAATTACCGTTCAATCTAACTTTTTATTTGATACTTTGTTAGAGTTCAATTAAAAATTTTGAACAATATTTTGCTTCATACATATTATGTTCCACATGTTACTTGATTTCCCATTGTTGGTAATACGGTATTTCATCAACAATAGTGAACATAATAATAATGTATAAACAGCTTAAAAGTTCTAACTCGTTGATATTAGCAATTTTTTTAAAAACAAAGGCAAAAAGCACAACGTGTAATTTATAAAAACCAACCCAGATATATTTGCTCCTGTACCCGATTGCATCTGTCAGGATTGTTATGAAAATACAAGGTCTATAAACGTATCTGCAAGATGCTTGTCCCATAAGTTAACTTTTTTTTCACTGTTAATTTGTGGTCAGCACAATCACCATTGATTCGGATTGCGAGCACCTGGTACATTTAGCGTTACTGCAGTAGTGCAGTTGGATTTTCACAGTTGCTTTGTTCAAACGACCGATTGAGCAAACGACCAAATATTTCCCCAAATTTTTTTTGTGTTATAAAATATGCTCAAATGGTTACAGTTTCATGATGACGGAATATGCAAGTTCCCGTAAAAGAAAAATACTAGAATCCCTGAAACATAGGACACCGTCAACTCTGCAGACAGTTGACAGATAGATCACCATATTATCAAAAATCAAACAGGTGTCACGCCAGTAGCTGACGAGAGAAATTTTGATGCCGAGATGTGAATAAACTTCTGCTTGGAAAGTTAAAGTTAAAGCGTACAACAAACTATTTAAAATTAGAAATAATAAAATAGCATTGAAATTAATGGTCTGGAGTGGCCGTCTAGAATATAAACCACAAAGGATCCTAGATTCATTTCTTTCCTCTTTCTCCTCTTTTCCTTCTCTTGATTACTGCTGTTGAGATTGCTCACGCTCTTTTTTCATTCACTGATTTTACAATATTGTTCAGACGCCCTTGAAGCGCCACTCTTTTATTCCTGTTGACATTCTACCTCTACTCCACCTATATCGCAAGCCATACCAGCCTTTTGTTTTATTTTGGCTTTTCTGTCCGGCCTACTCGATACCAACCTGACCTAAAAGAGACATTTTCTTACTCGATTGACTAGCCCGACCCACCATAACAGCAGCAATCGCTAGTTTCAACTGTTTTGTCCTTCTTCATTTCTAACAATTTCGCCTTCTTCGCCGAGACATTGCTCATTGCAAGCCAAGAACGAGACATAAAAATACATTTTGTGCGTGCGTGTGCCCGTATGAATAGAAACTGCAGCAACTGGGGAATAACAAAACCTAAAAATATAAATCTTTCTTCTCAGTACCACCACCACCTACCCACCTATCTATCCGACATCCTCTCCATTCATCTATTCTTTCCTTCTCCTCCTTCTCATATCCTCGTTTTGCATCTCATATTGTAATCACTGTTCTTTCCTTAAAACCTTGCTGTGATTCACAATACCATCATGCAGCATAACCAACAGCCTCCCAGTCGTCAGGGTCGCGCTGCCCGCAATCTCCACATTGCACACAGAAGAACTCCGTCAGAGCTCACCCCGTTGATGGGTAAGTACAACAACTCTAATTCACTTGAACATCTTTTGTTAAAAGACAATTGAGGTTTCCATTAGATTCGCAATTGAATGTTTTAGAAGTGAATTTGTAATTACTAACCTCTTCTGTAGTCGAGCAATTGGCCCTTCAACAACAGATTGATATGCTTCAAGCTCAACAGCAACAGATTATGGCTCAACACCATCAATATGCTGCAGGCCTGATGCCCCCACAACCTTTACAGCCCAATCTCATGCCTCAACCTCCTCAATTCATGCCTGCTCCTTATGGTCAATTTCAACAACATCAGACTGGACACAGACGTGCAATTTCAACAATGGCCGGGGTTACGCCTCACCACTATTCTGGCAGCCCTTCTGTTAACCCTGAGCCTAGTAGCAAACCCCCGTCTGGCTTGGGCCATGCCCGTAGACATTCGTTGGCTCTATCCGAGGCCAGACAAGCTGCCGCAGTAGCTCAAGCAAAACGCTCCAATGACTCTCTACCTTCCTCTCAACAATCTAGTGCTTCGCTTTCCTCACAAGCTTCTACGCCCACAGATTCGCCTTCGAAGCCTAATGCCCCCTCTTTCAAATTCCCATCTTCTCCTGAAAAGCCTGATTCTAGGCCTGTGGCAACCTCTCGTCATGGTAGATCTCAAAGTGTTCAGTACACCTCAAAGAATTACAATAGAAACCCATCGCCCCAGCGCGGCTATCAATTCCCTTCCCCTGAGCATCATTCGCATAATAGATCAAACTCAAGAAATTTGGACTCCAACTGGCGTCAGCCCCCTCCTCAACAACAACAACCGCCCCCTCAACCAGAATATTTGGCCGCGCCTTCTCAATTTGTCCCAGGTCATAGATCTAGAGGGTCGTACAACAGTTCTATATCCTCTATTCAAGCTTTTGGGCTAATTGGCCAAAATCAATCTTCATCTGGGCCCCTAGGCGCTCCTGGTGGAAATCAGCAACAAAGAAAATCCCTGTTTTCTCCTTATTTACCTCAAGCCTCGTTGCCCAGTTTATTGTCTGAAGGAAGACTAGTTTCTGGTATTTTGAGAGTTAACAAAAAGAATCGTTCTGACGCTTACGTTTCCACCGACGGACTTCTTGATGCAGACATATTTATCTGTGGATCTAAGGATAGAAATCGCGCTTTGGAAGGTGATCTCGTAGCTGTTGAGCTGCTAGATGTCGATGAAGTTTGGTCCGCAAAGAAGGAAAAGGAGGATAAGAAGAAGCGTAAAGACATCACTATCAACTCAGTTGAGGATAATCGCCAACCCGGTGGGGAAAACGGCGGGCTTCGTAGACGTGGATCATTGAAACAGAGACCTACTCAGAAAAAGAATGATGACGTCGAAGTTGAAGGCCAGAGTCTACTTTTGGTTGAAGAGGAGGCTCTTAGCGATGAAATCAAGCCTCTTTATGCTGGTCACGTTGTTGCTATCATTGATAGAGTCCCTGCCCAAACCTTCAGCGGAACACTTGGCCTTCTCCGCCCTTCCTCTCAGGCCACCAAAAACAAGCAAGACGCCGAGCGCAAGGACAGAGGCGAGTCTGTCTCAAGATCTTACCATGACAACAAACCTAAAATTGTTTGGTTCAAGCCCACTGACAAGCGTGTTCCTTTGATTGCTATTCCTACGGATCAAGCACCCTCTGACTTTGTTGAGAATCATGACAGATATGCCGATAAGATCTTCGTTGCATCCATCAAACGTTGGCCCATCACTTCTCTTCATCCATTCGGTACTATGGGTGACCTTCTTGGTACTGCTGGTGACGTCAACGTGGAGATTGAAGCACTGCTTAGAGACAACAACTTTGCCGCCGATGTTTTCCCAGCTAACGCCATCGATGCCATTCCAGATGCTACTACTATTACAGAAGATGATCTTTCCAAACGCCGCAGCTTTGAATCTGACTACGTTGTTGCATTTGCACCCAAAGAGGATCTTGTCGAGCAGGCTTTCCACGTTAAGAAGATCTCAGACGATAAGGTTGAGATTGGTGTTCACATCGTTGATGTCTCACATTATGTTGAGGAAAACTCTCCCCTTGATAACGAAGCACGTAAGAGAAGTACATCTGTGTTCTTGAAACAAAGAACTGTTAACCAGTTTCCCGATAAATTCAACGAGTTTGTTTCTTTCCGTGCTGGACGCCGGTCTTTGGCTCTCTCAGTCGTTTTCGATATTGATCCAAAGTCGTTTGTTATTACCGAGACCTGGATTGGCGAATCCGTCATCACGCCCAGTAAGGTTATTTCTTACTCTGTGGGTCAAAAGGTCCTTGACAATGAACAAAACACTGGTGCTACACAAGCCGAAGTCGATTACATCAAGACTCTTCAACTTGTTGCTACCAAGTTCCGTCAAGAGCGTCTCAACCTCAAACCGGGCGTGGAGTATCCTCCTCTCACTTTATTGAACTACGTGGACGACGAAAGCGTCGTCGTTTCCAGTAATATCTTTGAAAGCACTGCAGTTCAACTTATGTTTGATGAAATCAACATTAAGGTCAATACTGCTATTGGCCAAAAGTTGCTTGCGACTCTTGGTGAACAAGCATTTTTGCGCCGTCACTCTGACCCTATTTTGCAAAAGATTGAAGCATTTATTGAGAGTGTCAAGAATCTTAACCTCGAAGTTGATACTACATCTTCAGCTACTATTCAAAAATTCATTTTGGAAACTTCTGAAGATGGTATTCGCAAGGGATTGGAGGCACTCCTTTATAAGTGCATGAACCGTGCCAAGTATTACGTCGCTGGAAAGTATGAGGGCGATAATTATAGCCATTATTTGTTAAATGCTCCCGTTTACACACACTTCAACGCTCCTTTGAGGAGATATGCCGATATTGTTGTTCACCGTCAATTGCATTCTATCATCTCTGGTGAGCCTTATGAAGGTGATATCAGCAAGTTGGCAAGTATTGCCGATTTTTGTAACTTCAAGAAAGACTGCGCTAAGAATGCTCAAGAACAGTCTATTCATTTGGCAGTGTGTCAGGATATCGACAAGAAAACTGTAGCCACTGGACAGCTTGTTATCGATGCCATTATCATTCAAGTATACGAATCAGCATTTGATGTTTTGATCCCCGAGTATGGTATTGAAAAACGTGTTCATGGTGATCAATTGCCTTTGCAAAAGGCTGAATTCGATAAGAAGACTAGACTTCTGGAACTTTTCTGGGAGTCAGGTGTTGATTCTGCTACCTATGTTCCTGATAATGAAAAGAACGACAAGTCTCCTACGCCTCGTCGCGGACGTGTTCGCGCATCCAGTGCAGCTTCTGTTTTAGCCCAAGAACAAGGGTCTCAGCTTGAACAAATTTCGAAGCTGAGTATTAACACTGACAGGCCTAAAATTGACAGTGACAAGGTTCTCGCTCCCTATTTCGAAAAGGTTGTTACCAGGGTCAGTAATGGTGAAAAAGTTCAAGAAATCAGAGTACTTCAGCACGTTCCTATTTTGCTCAGCGCTGAACTAGGATCAAGTGTTCCATGCCTCACTGTAAGAGCAGTCAATCCGTTCATAAAATAAACATTTCATGGTTCCCACCGTGCCCTCATGTTTTCTGTGTTATGCTAATTGTTTAATTTTTATCTTATGTTAAATAAAAAAAAGTAAAAGAAATAAAAAATGACAAGTAATAAATTATTATTGAACTCTTTGTTTTATCGAATATGTACAGAATTGTAGAGCCAAAACGCTCGTGTTATGATATAATTAAGTGCGAATTTGTCTATTTACCGGGAAGTTGCTTGTCTGCTGGGCCTTCGTCAATATTGGGAATGTCTGGTTTGTCTATTAGAGAAGCATGGGGCATGTTTTTGGCTTCGAGGAGCTGATCAATGAATTCGTAACGATCGCCATATTTCTTCATGGCATCCAATCTTAAGGCCTTTGAAGCTTCCATCTTCTGTCTCCAGATGATCTCCGCAGGATCTTGATCGGGCTCTACCCACTCAAAACCTTCGCCACCACGGGCCCAATACTCTTTCATTAAAACTTCTTGATCAGTCTCAATGTGGACCATCTTACGGTCCACTAATCTCTTTTTGACCAGAATACTACATTCGCCTTGGTTCTCGGGAAGCGATCTATCAACATCGGCGAGTAGCGATGCCATTTTCATTTCCTGGGCACGAGTATACCAGTATGTAGTTGATGTACCGGGAACCCATTTCAGAACATCACCTGCACCAGAAACGCGACCAGCAAATGCCAGCCCTGCTAAAATAGTCATGTTACCAATGTAAGTAGCAGACATGGCTAAAACGCCAGTAGTACTTGGCCAAACGCCAACTAATCCCGACTTCAGCAAAAGATGCACAGAAAATAGAGTAGCACCAGATCCCATTAGCCAGCGACGAATATATTTGAACCAAGTTCGGCGAACGCTTCGCAAGTAACCTCTACTGGCAGAAGTGAGATCTAGAATATCAAATGCATCATCAATTTTGGCGGAGTAGACAGCTTTACGATAAGGAATCATTGCAATTTCAATAGGCACAAACTGTTTACCTTCTGATGTATATCTGCTATTGTAAGCTTTCAGAAGCTGAATTGATAAACTGGTTTGTTCTGGCGTCGCTGCAAGAAATGCTGCTCTTAGGACCTCAGGACTAAGTTGGGCAACGTTTTCTTTAGTCTCAAGGGTTTTCGACAGCTCTGATTCCTGATGTGTGAGCAATTCTGCTTGTGTCATGCGTGAATGCGAAGACTTGATGATACCCGTAATTTGTTTCTCGAGCTCAGAGACTACAGGTTTGGTAGCATCTGTTGCATACTGGCGTAGCACAATTCGACGGAGTGGGAAGCGAAGCATTTGTGTTGTTAATGGTATTCTCATTCTCTAACAGAGTATTATAGTCCAACCAAAATAGTGTTGGTACTTTTGGAATAATATCCGCGTAACCGTGTTATTATGCAAGGGCTTGTTTAACGAATATCTGGTGGAAATTTTTCGAAAAGCCTCTTGCTCCATTTGTGAGCGATACAGACAGAGTTGAAAAGAGTTTAAGATTTAAGACTTATACCTTGTGTATGACAACCCTCAGTACTCATAACAATCTGTGTATTATGTTTTGTTTTCAAGGGTTTTCTCCAAAATAAATTGGCAAAATAAAACATTCAATGTGAGTGATATAGCTAGAAATTCATAGTATCATCATGCTTAGAGGTCAATTGCTTGACTAGACTCTAAAATATCGAACTCAAGTACATATATTTTCCATTACTGTAGTCGAGAGTGTCTCAAAGAACTGCAATAGCAATGTATATTACAGCAATCTTGTAATCACTTATTATTTCTAATAAAGCCCGAAACATAGTATGTTATGATATATTTTTATTTCAAATATATGGTTCCAGTTAAAGTATTAGTCTTTCTAAAAGTTGATATATCTACTTGGAAGAAACAATATACAAAAATTGCAATGGCACCGCGTCACAACAATACGAACAGAGGAGTATTGAATGTTATTTTACAAGCCATAATGAATTTTGTAAATGATATCTGGAGTTCTAGCCGGGAGCTTGTTGATTCTACTTGGACGCTTTTTGGCTCAAGCGGAAGCGAGCTGTTTCATTTGACGCGCTCTCATATCGCCGATGTGTTTTATTCGACAAAAAAATACTGCACCAAAATCAGCCAATTACAGTACAGATACATGAAGAAAACAAAAGGTATCACTATGAATACCATAAATTCTTTGTGGTACTCAGTCAAAGATTTTGTCACCGCTTTTCAAGTATACAAGCCCAAAAGAAAAGTCTGATAATTCTAAAGGTTTGGAGTTTTAGTATACAAAATGTCAAGATCTACAAACACAAGTGAGTTTATTCCGTAATAAAATCACGGTAATTACTGAGAATCAAAGAGAATAAATGCAAGTACATAGTGAATAAAACAATAGTTGATACCTCACATATCTAGAAAAAAAAATTAAAACACTTTACTACTATAATTGACTATTTAAAAAAAAATCGAGTAATTCTTCATGCAAAAATGACAACCGAGGGATTCGAACCCTCGCCTCCGAAGAGATAGGAACCTTAATCCTACGCCTTAGACCAACTCGGCCAGATTGCCTATTTTATGTTTTGTTCCTGAGCCTGGTCTGTCATATACTACATTGAACAGCATAGCGAATTGCGAATTTAAGAAACTTGATTGCATTTTTATTATGATGATACGTTTTTCCCGAGCAGATCGTCGCATTACTGACTTTGGTCTTGCACAATGTGTTCACTTTGAGTTCTTAGTAGTGTTCCTTGACGCTTTGACAAATGTGGCACTCATTGTATAAAGCAAAAACCAAAATGAAGTCTACTTTGTGATTATTGTATATCTAGACATTAATTAAATTGTTATTACAGCCACATGACAAAAGTTGGTTTTATTTTTTTTAAGTTTTGACCAGGTAAGCAAACTGTTGATGCTTTTCATGTGCCCATTGATTGGAAATATGCAAGAAATAGTGCCAACTTCCAACCAGTGGACACATGAAAAGCATCAACAGTTTGCTCTCCTGGTCAAAACTTGAAAAAAAATAAAACCAACTTTTGTCATGTGGCTGTATTATTCAGTATCATCGATATACATAATGTTCTGAGTTGGGGCCGCAAAGCAGACACCAGCAAAAAAGAGTAATTGGAGCAAAGCTGATTAAACCCATTATGAGTGGAATCTGCAAGACGATAAGAAGAAAAACAAAACAATGAATCGTTTTGATATTGGAAGTTACAATTTCCAGAGTTTTTAAGTATTTATTCTTTAGATCTTTCTCAGCATTACAAGCAAATGTACATATATAATTTGTTATTATGATGATACTCTGTTTATTGTCCCTATGCCTCGGGATCATACACAATATATCTCTAAATATAATAACTATATATAAAACAGACATAACAGAAGACATTTAATTCATTTGCTTATCTCATAGAAGATTGACGAAGTAACATCCCGCAGGAAGCGTTTTAGGTTTTCAGTGTTCGATGGCGCCAAATTCTTCATAGTTGTAACTACAGTCGCGTCCAGTTCCAGCGAATACTTCCTAATTGGGACAGCTGAACCATTCAACTCTTTCATTTACAAATGACGATTTTACATGGAAAACATATTCTTACAGGATCCTAAGAATAGTGCTGGAAAGCTAGAGATAAGCAAAGTACATTAGGATCCTGTAAGAATATGTTTTCCATGTAAAATCGTCATTTGTAAATGAAAGAGTTGAATGGTTCAGCTGTCCCAATTAGGAAGTATTCGCTGGAACTGGACGCGACTGTATGTGCAAAGGGAAATCCGGGAGTCAGAAGGCTGATGATCAGAACCAACCTTTGATGCACAGCAAAACCTTTGCAGGCTGCTAATGGTTAGCGAACCATCATAAAAGTAGATGCGGTAGCGCTTTCAAGAACTCGATCACCGCTTCCAGACCTTCCTTGGAATCAAGCAGGATCCGGATATCGAGCTCGCTTGTTGTTTTCTTCAGTATTCTGCGCTCTGCTGTGTACAGAGTGCATTCCTTCAGAATGTGTTCCACCGTTTCCAGTTGACCACATTGATAGTTGTAACTTCTTTCAGTGTTTTTGATTGTCTGGAAGTACTTACCAATACGACCGTGTTCGCAATTAGAACAGTTTACTAACAGTATATCTGGGTTCTTTGGCCATCAAGACCTTCATTGGATTACGGTATTGATCTCCATACAATTCTCTTCTTGTGCAAGAGTAGTATTGCCGGAGCTCACCTTCTATTTCCTAGTCTTTTTGCCATATAGCCTTTGCCTTATCTAGCAAGGCGTATTTGATCAGTATCGTTGTTGTTTTCGCTTCCATGCTTTTGTCGTATTCTGGCAGCCTCCACGGAGGCCGTTTGCTCCAATAAACGTTTTCATTGATGTTGTTCAGTGTCTAATTTGTTATTACAATATTGGTTGAATGCCTCAATTCGTATGAGCGGTTGTGTTTCGAGATGTTATCAGATACTGTTTGTGACTTAATCAATCTGGTTTGATTGAACCCCATGACCGGGTTCACAAACTTGACTAGCCTTCAATCAACTATTTGAAAATGCTCTAACTACCGTTGTTCAAGACTAAATATCAATTGTATGCAACTTAATCAGATATTCATCGACAATATAAAATAACCATCTTAATATTTAACAGTCTTGAATAGCTTGGATATAGAATACAAACCAAACATAACTGAATATTGAATAAAAATAATGAAATAAGTAAAACAACATGATATAGCTTAAATACATTATAAAATACAGAAAAATAGCAAAAGTCCGTGCTGCATTTAAAATATGACTGTGAAACTCTAAAAGAAAATTAATCGAGAGCAGCTGGAATTGATAATGTTTAGACGCGACAGATAAATTGCAAGAGTGATTTTTAATTGGAAGATTGAAAAGATGCCATGAGAACTCAATATTCGGCTGAAACAAATGCAAAGCAAGACTGATTTTGGTAAGATGTGAACGTTCTTAATATCCAGTGTATAAAATTAGATTTAAGTTAGTCATTTTACTTACTTTATGAACTACAATATCCGCGAGAATTGAATTTACCACAGCCTGATATAATTTTTTCTGAAAGATAGATATATATAGGATTAGCTTTTACTCGTATATGTGAAAAGAATTATTCATGCTGAACAATACGAAATTATCAATAAGCAACAACGATAATTTAAACAAAGTCTAGATCTATGATGATTACAGTGTTGTAATAAAAAAATTTCAGTTAAGTCTTACGCTGTCACGCTTCATTTTGGTTTTTGCTTTATACAACGGGTGCCACATTTGTCAAAGCGTCAAGGAACACTACTAAGAACTCAAAGTGAACACATTGTGCAAGACCAAAGTCAGTAATGCGACGATCTGCTCGGGAAAAACGTATCATCATAACGTAAAAAAAAAAGCAATCGGTTGTCTTAAATTAGCAATTTACCATGCCTACCAAAGTAGTATATGACAGACCAGGCTCAGAAACAAAACATAAAATAGGCAATCTGGCCGAGTTGGTCTAAGGCGTAGGATTAAGGTTCCTATCTCTTCGGAGGCGAGGGTTCGAATCCCTCGGTTGTCATTTTTGCACGAAGAATTACTTGATTTTTACTACTTGAGTACTTTGAGTAATGTAGTTATTGTTTTGTTGAAGTGATGTAGTAAAAAGAAATAATTTGGATTATCTTTCGAATAAAAAGCACTCTAATGAAAACTCATAAAAGAAAAGTATGAACCTCTTCATTTTTTGATGCATTAGAGTAGTTGCAAGTCGATCGTCAGCAAACATCCTCTATTTGTTCCGAATCCTTAATCCATTTGGTATTGACCTTTCTGGTTGATCTGTCAATTTATTGAATGATTCAGCTTTTTTCGTTTATTGAATCACAATTCAAAAAATCTGTTTTTTAAAAAATCTTGCAATCGTTGTGTTTTCGGTGTTAGTCTCACTTGCTGTAACGGCTTTGAGTATACATTTACTTATAGACAAATCCATAAGTACTTTTTTTGGAAATCAACCAAGTTTAACAAGCAATAAAATATTTTAAACGCCAAAGATTTGATTTTGAATTGTTGTTTTTGGAGAATATATCGGCTCATTACAAAGTGATTTTGTTCAATGTTATTTCACCAAAAAATAATACATTATCATGTCATACAATTTGGCGAAATGAGAATATTTTGAATCATGGAATTGTAAAACGGCATGCTTGTTGTTGTTTTTTTAGACCCAAATCTGGTTCCATTAGCAAAGACGACGTAGCAAACAAAAGTTTTTGTTTTGATTGCTGATAGATGAAGCATAATGATAGTCCAGTGGCATTGCGGTCGTGGGTCTACACCCAATTCCAAACAGGGGAAAATATAAAAATAGTCAAGAATCATTTTAATATACACAATTTGATTTCAACTTTACCACTTTTCTTAGTTATTGCATGCTGAGTAAGTCTAATTTGTATAAATCATCATTGCGCATTTACAAAGTCTTTGGAGTAAACACCAATATTGAAAGCCACTGTTGTGTTGCAGCTTGTAAAATTTTTGGTACTTGGGTCATTGCTATAAAGATAATTCACATGAAAACAAAATGTATCAAACCCCACTTCCAATTTCCCTCTGAATAAACGTATCTGCATTCTAGGATTATCTAGCTAAAATGTAGCTTTCTGTACAATAAGTTGTACTTTTTTCAGGCCTAATTTGGACAATTCATTATATATTGACCATACAGAGCCAATTGAAATTGACAAGTTTGATCGGTAAAAATACGACAAAGGGCACCTTTCAAATTGCAACTCGACTTAAGAACGTAATGAAAGATGATAAATACAAACGGATTGAATATAATGATTTATGATCATTTCATTTTGATCAAAATTATTTTGTATCAGTGTTGCGAACAATACTCTTTATCGCAAATCTATACAACTCTACAGTCTGGGATTTTGAGTGTCTACTTATCATTTTGCTTGATACTCCAACACTATACAGAGACGTCTACATAAACGGTTAGACTCCAAGCAGGTTTGAGACAAATAGAGAGTTTCCAATGTATGATTTTCATGTTCAAATCTTTCGAAAACGAAAAATTGGTAATATTTGGGTTTCATAATACTATAGATTTTTTACTGTACATTCTACGGTGTGACTGTATTTCCAGCATTTCCAAAATTCAATATAGCTTCAAAGTTCAGATTCGGCAGTATATGACTTTACGCTTTGTTTTTTAGATCAAATGATTTGCATGTGAAGCCATTTCGAGTATAATCACCAGCCTTGGCATGATCATGGCTAATTTCAGATTCACATTTATGGTGAGATCTTGTAAATACGTGATTAAGTATCGATTTTTTCACAGCGTCTTTGATGTGATTTGAAATGTCTTGATACTGTATATTTTAAAAGAGTAGTAAGAACAACAAAGTTGTACAAAGACAGTACAGATGCCATCTAGTTCTGAGGATGTTGAGAAAGCAATCCGAGATTTGAAAAATGACTGAATGGGCGGACATAGCAATAAAGCTTAAAGAAACTTGAGCGAAAAATACCTATAATTCTCACATTAAAGCAAGCACTGAGAAAAAGATGTAAAGCGCAAAGAAGTCCAGACTTTAGCTTTCAAGTTAAACAGGAGATATTGAACCATACGTTGATTCTACGAAAAAAGAATCTACACTTTAATTGGTTGCTTGGTGTGAGATTGTTTGTAAATCAAACTCAGAATATTATAATGTCGCCAGCTTTAGGCATTCTATGTTCACACTTAACAAAACATATCTAATCGGCACATTTCCAAAAAACATCTTGTTCTAGAACAAGAAAACAAGCATTCAATACATTGGTCCCAGTCATTAGCCTGCAATCCACTCGAAATTGAGAAATAACATCAACGCAACTTGATAAACACTGTGTACTTTTCAGAAAATCAAAGTGTTATTTACATAGCTAACCAGGCCTCTAATCAAATCGATATTCAACCAACGGACAGTGTATTACTGAAATGCTTTTTCTGATTAAGTATTACACCATCACACTGTATCATTCTTTAGTGAAAAACTTTGATCAGACGACATGAGTCTATGAATTTCTTGTAGAAGTCTTATACTAAAGCTCTCTAATCATAAACTTGATCCCAATTCCAAATTTCGACTTGTCGTCATCAAGTTAGCGTTTCAAGCATAGCATACAAATGTGCTCGTCACTAGTGTACGCATTATGTGAGCTGAATTCATCCGTATGAGCTGTAACAGAATGTCAAAAAAATGCTCCGCAACGGGGAATTGAACCCCGGTCCCCCGCGTGCTGCCTCCGAAAAGACTTATGACAGGCGGAAATTCTAGCCACTAAACTATTGCGGATTTCTTGAATTTTTGAAGCTGGTAAGCAATTGCTTCGCTTTAAACAAGCAAGTGCTGATGCTCATAAACAGTTTAGTAACTGTTTTTCAAGCGGGATTTTTCAAATCGTCTTTCAAGTTATTTTGCTTTTGAATCCATTTCGATAGGTAAAAGCTACATTCTTCTTGGTCCAAGCTTCCATGGTTATCATACATTTGAGCTTGAATAATCAAATCGCTTTTTGCCATTTGTATCTAAAGACTCCATTCCAAGTATCACTATCGTGACTCAAAAAAAATCAACAACGTAAATAATGATTCATCATGTCCTACTAAACCCCTTTTTTTCCGGTGAATATGGAAGACATCATTTTGCAGAACAGAAATGTTTAACAAGCAGTGTAGAACTTTGGAAAACCGAATAAACATCCAAAGAGCTGGGCGAGACCAAGGCGTGCGAAATCTTAGAAATGTTTATACATATGGGGTGGAAGAAGAGAAGCGAGAATCATGCGAGATCCACAGAGCCTATGGTCCATAAAAGATCTCATCAATTCAGCACACCCAATGCTCTGTAGTCATACAATTAAACTCTTCTTATTCATACCCACTAATACATAAATCTCATTGTCAACCGAGATCTAGGAACAAACACCCAGTACTTTACCATGTTGCACCATGGCGCATACGACGTTCCCTCAACGCGTCTATTTCGACCACAAACCCATCACCAAACTCATTCATAGACTTGCTGGTCAATGCCACACATCCAAGAAAATTACGTAGAAGAAAAAATGCTGAAATGTCAAAACAAACGCATTGTGTTTATTGTTTGTTGTTTGTTGTTTGTATTATTGTTCCCACATTCCTCGCGTCCATAATAAAAAAATCATGTTGTGTGTGAGTATCCAGCCAGCCAGCCCCATGGTATGATGGCCTACTATCCACCAAATGTACCCAGTTCATTGTTGACAAGAACCCCCCAACCCACTGTACACTGCCGTGTCACTCCTCCAGCATTCCTCTGTGTACACACTGTACACACATCACCACGCCTGCTCTGTGTACACACCATACCGGGTCATCGACGGCCCCGCGCGTCGCGGTCGCGTCGTCTTCGACACGGAAGCTTAATTGTAGATTTTCGGATCAACCTTTTGCTCATTCTCTTCAACAAGAACAACAATATCACTACGTATCCTCCCCCAATTCCGACCACAAATGTCGACTCTGGTATCCATAATGTGTACCACCATTCTTCCGTCTCTTTTGACTCATCTGCCCCAAACACCCACAGTTCAAAATGTAGCAACACCGCGTTGTGCCCCCCATTCCTTGCCCATGCCTCTCACATTCCGCGACTCGCTTGTGTATACTACACAACACTTGTATACACATACTGTTTGTATAATGCCAGACCCAATCTCGAGCTCACATATTTTTCATGTCCATATATTATTATTATCATCTGTGTACGTACATGTGTATTGCAATCATACATTTCCATACATCTCCATAACTCGCGTACACATCTCCATACCACTACACACCGCTCTACACCATGCCACCGCCTGTCATCCTCCGCAATCGCTTGGATCTGCTGCCCACCACCATAACAATCAATCAATCAATCACCACACGAAAGCCGTCCTGTTATAAGCCAGTTGTAGTTGAATCCAGATCTAAAAAAAAAGGACGCCGATCTTAATGTACACATCTCCCGAGCTATAAATAGACTCTTTCTCTTTTCATTCTCCAGTGCTTACGTGCGATGAAAGACGTAATCAAAAAGCATTACATGTAGTGTAGACAGCTGAAGGGGAATGTGGGAAACAAAAAAAAACAAAAAGTCAAACTCACACTAGGTTTACTCATCCCTTTATTCAGAATACTCTAACAACATGGAAAGGAGTGTTTATTCAACATAGAGTTTTTCTACACACACAAAGAGATCAGTAAAAAAAAATGTATATTCACACGTATTTATATTTTATTTAAATGTATCGAGAAAAGAAAAGGAAAGGGGGTCTTAGTTGTAAAGGACAAACTTGGCTCTGCCTCTAGTGACAGCAACGGTGCATCCATCAGAACCGGCTCCGTTGTAAGATCCGTTCTCGTAGACACATTGGCCATTGACAACAGAGTCGGGACCGTCAGCGACAATCTTGACATTGAAGTTGGCAGGCGATCTGTTGTTGGGGTTGGGAATGATAGACAAGTAAGAGATACCGTCAACATGGCCAGTACCAAAGTTCAAAGGAGCCCAGTTGCCAACACCGGAACCGGGAGTACCCCATACACAACCGTCAGCTTGGGAAACACCGGCGTTGTTGACGTAGTATTGAGCAGAAGTACGTTGACCCTTCCAGACGTAGTATGAGGTTTGGTCGACACAGGTCAAAGCAGCAGTAGAACCGGAACCGACAATGGTAGGAATAACCATGTTTTCGGTACCGGGGTAGTCGGTTCTGCAGATGGCAACGTCTTGGCTAAGTTTGGAAACAACGATAGAAGCGTCAATACCCCAAGCACAAAGAGGGCCAGCGTTGGGGTTGGAACGGTAAAGCTTGCCGCCCTTACAGTGAAGACCGCCGACAGAAACACCGTTGTCGGGTTGTTGAGAAGGCCATTGAGTCTTGGACATACCGGGTTGACAGGCGTAAGAGCAGTAAGAACCCTCGGTACAAGAACCACCAGTAGAGGTGTCGGCGTTGTAGATACCAGACCAGCCACCAAAGTTAAGGTAGTCAAGAGACAAGATACCGGGCTCGGAGGCAGGGAAAACGCTACAGTCGTGGACACCATCTTGGAAGTCGTCGGTGAAGCCAGAGTAGGCAGAGACAGGGTTGACAGATCCAGCAAAAGATCCGGCAGCGGCAATTGAAATGTCGCCAGAGCTCGAAGAACTGGAGGAGCTAGAACTAGATCCAGATGAGCTGGAAGAAGAAGCCTTGGAAGAAGCAGCAGCGGAAGCGGCGCTAGCAGACTTGGAGGCAGAAGAAGCGGCGGGCGAAGAAGCAGCAGCAGATGAAGCAGCAGCAGCAGATGAAGCAGCAGCAGCAGATGAAGCGGCGGCAGATGAGGCTGCAACAGAGCTAGGAGCCACAACAGACAACGAGGTTGCAGCAGAAGAGACTACAACTTGAGGAGAGCTGCTGGCTTGAGCAGAAGAGGCTTGAGCGGATGATGCTGGAGCAGAAGAAGCTTGAGCAGAAGAAACGGCTTGGGCAGAGGTAGTAGGAGCGGCCAAGGCAGTAGAGGTGGCGGCGTTATTGTCACCAGCGACATTCGAGGTAACTTGGACCTCAACGGGGCTTCCGTTGGCGTCGACAGTGACGGTCTCGTAGACGTATTCGTAGTTGACGTCTCTCTTGTGGGCGTGGTGACCATGGAGAACCTCAGCGTGAGCGTGAGGAGCAGCTGCAGCCAGTGCAGCGGAGCCGAGAACTACGGCAGTAGACAAAAGAACAGACTTCATTTTTTGGAGATCACTAAAGCTGAAATAAAACGAGTGTAAGTGTTAGTTGATCAATTGGTTCAAGAAATGATTTTTAAAATTGTATTTTTTTTTTTTTGTGGTTGTTTAAAAGAGTGTGAATAATCGCAGGGTTGCGACAAGACGAACGAAAGAGAGCAATGTTTGTTATTTGCGGGAGGCGAGTTATTTTTTCTTTATTTTTCGAGAAGAGGAAAAAAGGAGGAAAAGAAAGGAGAAAACTATAAAAAAAAATTCCAAGGAGGACAAGGAGAAAAAGAAAGGCGAAAAAAAGGGCGATGAAAAAAGTTTGAATTTCTTTTTTTTGGCATGAGCTGATGAGAAAAAGAAAAGTTTCGTAATGAGGCGGTCGTCGCTGGCTATGAATTTTTTGAGCTGATTTCAGGTGTGTTTTTGGGGCTTTTCAGTGTACACATTGGAATAAGAGACGTACGCCATAGGCCATCATTATGTTTCGTCTTTTCGGCGGTGCAGACATACACAATTCGCTGCTCTTAATCTGTTTGTTTTCGGAGAGGATACACACATAAAAAACAACCACTTTTAGAATACAAAATACACATTGGAAGTAAACATACCTTTTGTTTGGACGGTTTCTAGGTGAGTTATAAGTCGAGACTTTTTTTCTGAGTCGGAAATAATAAGACTGGCAATAGGAAAATGGCGATATAATATATCAAAAAAAATAAGCAACACCGAGGAATACTGGTCGAGTGTGTGCAAAGTTGTTGTTGTTGTTTCAAAGGAATGACTAGGTGAGATCGAGGAAAGCAGCTCAAGGTTGACACTGAAAACCAAACGTTTGTTGAATACAGCTAAAGAAAGGATAAGTTGAGGATAATAACAGAGAAAGGGAAAAGAGGAAGAAAAAAAAACGGTCAAAAATGCAGAATATCATAGGCTTTTTTAAAGATTTTTTTCAGCTTCATTCCTCACATCAATTGTGCCATTGTGTTTGTGTGTTTTGAGGCAAGCATGCGCGCTGCGTGGCCACAAAGGTGTGTGTGTACAAACAAGCTGTAACCCTCTGATAACCAAATGATAACCTGCAAAGTCCATCACTAGACTCCCCCGTTCTTTGTGTGCTAGGTTAGCATCTGTGTCAATCTGGGTTTGCTCGCCATCCGCGCTCGTTTATTTTTTTTGTCCAACACTTTAGTCTTTCTCTCTCTTTTGCTTTCTCTCTCTCTATGCTTTGCGCGCAAAAAGCCTGGCACCGCTGGTCCTCGCGTGCATCTCTCTCGCTCTCCGCTTCTCTCGCCCGATTCTCCCTTATCGCTCCTTTTTCTCCTGCTTCTCCCCCTTACGCTGTCTCCCCCATACACATGTATTCTTGCCCCCTAACAGGACACGTGAAGTGCTACATGCATAATATGTGTTTGTTTGTGTGTGTAGGGAAAGCTGACACATTAGAGTTGAAGAAAGAAGAAAGAAAAAAATCAGGCTGTTCCCGTTTGGGACAAGAAGCTTCCATTTGTAGAGCGCATTATGCCGGTTTGGGCCACTTGTTGAAGCCATAATAGGTTTAGCTTAAGCTTAGCAACAGTGGTCGGGTCAAACTTCCGGGGGGGTTCAACTCTGATGAGAGTACATAAACACATTGTTTTTCTGAGTGTGTAGGTGCGAAACATCTGTAAACACTTCTGCTAGTGTGATACTTGCTCATCGGTACTATAGTGTATATTAAAACAGAAAAGAGAGATTCGTTTCGTTTAACGGCTTTTTAATTCGGTTTTGATTAGGGATAACAGATCTCAGTTCATGCAAACACGCATGAAAGTTGACATATAAATCAAGAGCTGATGGTTTTGTACGAAGCTTTTGCAAGACGCTTTTTGAGCAGCTACTGTCAGGGCCGAGGCTTCAAACTGTTACCAAAAACAGTCAAAGTTCCGATTGTATTTGCTCCAAGACTAGTGCTGTATACCAATGCCAATCAGCTTGGCTGTAGTCAGAGAAGAAAAAAAAGCAAGCAAGATGAGTGTACACACGACTTGGAAAGATACTGAGATAAATGCTGCCGAGATGTAGAGATACACGGAAAGCTTGGTCTTTTATGCAGAGTCATTTACACGTACTGTTGTTTTCTTCCACAAGTTTGTCCAAGACTTTCAAAGCTTTTTACGAGATGATAATGTGTACACGTCGGAGAGATGTGCAATGCGCATTGTTGGGGGCTCCAATATCTGCAATTGTCATTAGTCGTCGATGGACTGATTTCTTCTCTCACTCAATGCCCCCGTTTAATGGCCATACAATGTAGCACCTTTTTTCCCACTGAAGCCCACTCGGTGCCACGCAAAGTCCACTCGTCTGCTAAGGCACACGCATGTACAATTCAATGTCCACAAAACCACAGGAAAACCTTCAAGTTTGCTTATGTGTGTGTATGTGTACATACAAATCACGCACAACACTGTGGTGGGAAACAATTTGTACACAGGTGCAAAGCACTTTGATGGAGGAGGAGAAGGCCCCATGATTGCAAAACTTTTATGATTGCACGCGATTTGTTTCCGAATTGAGAGCCTGTTTTTATCCAAATTAACAAGATGATGAGAAGAGTACACAGAAGCCTTGATTGTTTCTGAAGTGTACAGGTCTGAAATGTGTACACAGAATAAAGCTAGGCGTTGTCATGGCAACAGGCGAAAGGCGCTCATTGGCAAAATACACACAAAACCAGTTTCAAAAGAAATTCAAAGGCAATAATATTATTGCAAAGAGTGTGTGTACACTTTCCAAGACTCATTGGTGATACAGATGTGTGTATACGCGAGACGGTGGCAATGTGTCCAAAAATGTCATTTCGAAACGTCAACTGTACGATTATGTGATGATTTTGGTCAGCAAACTCTCAGGCTTGCGACAACTGGAAGTGTAAAATCAAGTGTACATTCAAGTCTTGGAACAAAAAGGTGCATTGTGTACATGTGTACATGTGTACTGGAACATTGGCGTTTGTTCTCTTTTTCTCCATCCAACAACCTTAAGTAAAAAAGAAGAGGCTGTCAATATTTGGTTTGTTCAAGTTTAAGGGTATTTTCATGTTGTATTTGCAGTTGATACACATGTCCAGCACGTTGGTTAGCCGCGATGCCTTTTTTCATTCCAGTGTTTGTAGGTTTTGTAGTCGCATAGTACAAATCTGTGGGTTGTACACAATGGGAGAGTGGCTGTTTTGAAGTGTACATCAGTCGCATAGCAAATTGACTGGTCAGCCGCCGCCAGTGTCGAGGCTGGTCCGACTGAAAACTTTAAAATATTTTAAACTTTGTTTGCTTTGTTGAAAAAAAGTTTATTTCAACACTTGTTTTTCGAAAAAACTTCTAGGATGAACTGTAAAGAGTGACATTTTAAAGATTTGAATCATTTCCATGTGTATATAGCTCACGATCTAAGTGTATACGTTGTGAAACACATGACACATGGATAACAATCATAGGCCTTGATGGAGGGCGGAACAAGTCTGTAATACAATGTCATGATTTTTTAGTAGATTGAAAGGAAAATACACAAGAACAGGCATTATGCACCGTTATACAAACAACAGTATCTAGAGTTGCATGTCTAAAATGTAAACATCAACGCTTTGAAAGACCATGGAAAACAGTCGCTCAGCAGAGTTCGAAGTGGATAAAAAACTCCGCTCACCGTTGATATCACGCTGGTGCATAATGTTATTCTCTGGTGGCGAAAGCAGAGCAACTTTGGGAGATGGTGCACATGTGTCAATTAATTCCATCATCCACACCTACATTACACACTGATATAAACTTTGCAATCATGTACACTTGTTTCAAAACACGTCGTTGCAGTTTCTCTCTCTCTCTCGTTAATACGCCCGTTACCGTATGCACTTCACATCTCGAGATAAGTCAAGGTTTGCCCTGATATGCACGTTTTTTTCTGGTTCATGGCACGCGGACTTTCAAGTTATATGAAGTCTGAAGCCTATTTCACACAATTTGTTCACCTTACCTGAGAACCGAGTCTCGGATTTTTGACTGATATATTTGATTTAGTAGTAGAGTTTTTTGAAGGTTTTATTCATTTTTTATAGTTTTTTGTAGGGTTGCGTAAAGTTCACGATTTCAAACAGTTTTGAGACGTTTTGATGTATAATTACTATGAGGATTACGGATTTTATTCTTAAATCGGGCGAATAGGCTTTAGACTTCATATAACTTGAAAGTCCGCGTGCCATGAACCAGAAAAAAACGTGCATATCAGGGCAAACCTTGACTTATCTCTCACATCTCGGGTATTGTGTGTAAAATGTCTGGAAACTTGTTATCAGTTAGACAAAATGTGTGTCAAGCGAGAGTTTGTCTTGCTTGACGTCGAGAGTTTTTTCCTCTCAGAGACAGGTTCTGTTCTGCTTGGCGATTGTCAACCGCTAATCTCAACGTTTAGCTAGAAACAAGGCTCCGGTTTTCCCGGGGTTTAGCAAACACCGCCAAAACTATAAGTGTCTTTTTGAGTGTGTACAGTTGTACAGTCCTTCCCTGAACTGGTCATGTTGCCTCAGTGCCTTGAAAAAAAAAGACAAATCCCGGTTCACAAAAATCTATTTTGGGAAGGTGTCCGTTTTGGGAGATGTAAAAGCTGCAATTTTTTTGCGCGTAGTTTGTGTACACACTGTTACCGCATGGCAGTTACATACATTGCCTGGCAACTCACCTAGCTTTCGCGAATACGCCATGGAGACTCTGTTCTAGACATCTCATACGTACTATAGTTCAGTCTCAGTCGTGCAATCAAAACGAGATGTATCAAGAGTGACAAAAATGGCCTCAAAACCGATCGAATTATAAGGAATACACGGGCACCAACAATTTTTTTTTTTTTTGGTGAACTACTACTCTGTCTAAAAAACAATAAAATAAAAACAGCCATCTGCTCTTGTTTCTACATTGAAGATAGCAATCCCTCTCCGGTTTTCGGTTGAGTAGTGTAAAGCCCGTGTCTCCGGGTATTACAGACTACACATGCCATGTGTTTTTTTGCGCCCGGTGCGGGATCCACGGGTGCTCATCGCGCAACAACCCCATATTAAATAAGGTGTACAAAGCTTTGTTGTTGGAAGTTCTGAAAAGCGCACGCCGCGCAATACACATGTGTAAAATGGCGAGCATCGTCTGAATTCACAACTCCAATACACAGCAACAGCTGAACCGCGACTCTGGATGATTGGTTGTGTCTTGGTCCTTGCCACCAGTTCTCCTCCAACATCGCGGTTCATACAACTATCTTCTTTGAGAAGCAACGCTTGTTGTATTTTTTTTATTATTTTATTTTTTTTTGACAGGAAAAGAAATACATAAGGTTTCCGTGCACCCGATAGACCAAGAGCTGTTGCTTGGCTCGGTTGCTGGTCAGGCAAATCAAGTGCTTGCTACAGAAATGTAGGCCGTCGAGCTTAGTGTGTACATCTGAAAGGTTGTGTATCGCGCAAGTGTCATAAAAGTTCTTCTTTCAAACTGCTTTTGAAGCGGGTCCTGATCAAGCAAACCTATATCAACTCGAAAGTAGACTGTCACATAGACATATACACCAAGACTAAAGGAAGAGTCGTACACTTTGTACTTTACGAAGCTCGATTGGTGTTTCCATTTTGTACACTCACACTACACTGCACCGAATAATAATAATATTTTTTTCAATCTGCTGCGATGGTGATGAGCGGCGCTGGTTTGTGAGCGTACATACAAATGCAACCGAGGTTCACAGCACTTTTCATGCGTAGGTAAAGCGATACCGAAAGAGAGGACAAATAGGAATAAGATGAAAGTATGCGGTTTTTTTTTATTCATCGCGTTTCATGGAAAAAAGGTCGACTTAGGACTTGTGAGTATACGGAGCTGGCGACTGCAAGTCGTGGCAGACAACGTCAATCGTCAAGCCCCTTTTCGTTTCATAAGCATGAGTCCAACTCGGCACCTAACACTGTAACAGTAGCTCGCGGGTCTCTTTCTATAAAATTGGTGAAAAAGATCACTGAGAAAAGAAGCAATTCTCTCATGTATGAGCAAAGTTGTACGGATCGCGCTGCATCTAGTATGCATATAATCACACCCTGTTAGAGAGTAGTTTGGTGATGTATGCCCCGATCTAATATGATCCCTCAGAAACAGGTGGGCATTTGACATTAGGGTATTGAAATGTTGGTTTCTAGTTTGTACAACAGTTGCAACCGATCAATAAGTGGCATTACCTAAACACAAAACTGGTATTGGATATCACAGCTTGAAGATAAATTGGTCCGAAATTCACAGAGCGTTCCAAGTGCATCTGGGGGAATTTTTTTTTTACAGTTACACACCTGGGCGTTTTGTAACATGCTGTGTAGACTATTTTTATGTACGTCTGATTCGGGATGTCTATGCCTTGCGGTCTCTCGCTTCGTTTTGAGTATATGTTCACATATTAGAGTCAGGAACTCGAAGAGATGTTCTGAAGAGACGCAACATCATGATGAGCAAAAAGGATGTGAATGGACCCGACCATCGCTTCAGGATCTTTACATTCATGTCAAGCAGTACCTTGATTTTGAGGCTTGGGTCAAGATAAATGCTAAACTCTTGAGCTCTAACTGGATGTTTGAAGACATTCAGCTCTCTGTGTGTAAAAGTGTATTTCATATTGCTGTTACCTATTTTAACATTTTGTCAATGATTTGAAAATTACTGACAAAAGCATTCACCAATTACGTTAAAAGTCCGGGTTTAGCTGTGTACTTTTTGCTAATGAAAATATACTAGTCTTGAAGCAGTCTTTATGATTTTGATCAATGAGTTTTTGTTGATTATTCATGACATACTTCAGTATCAATGATAGGTCAATAAAATACTTCGGTGTTCGCTATTTCTGTGTACTTTTGAATTTTAGGCACTGTTTTCACTTTCTTTCAAGTACCCCAGTTATTTTTTTTTTATATCATTGGTATTATTTTTTCAGGTTAGACTTGGTTCTATGGAGACTGCTTTTCAAAATCACAGTTTGTAGATATCTATTAACTACATAGGCTACTCCATATTGCAGCTTATTTTATTCGCAAGACATGATTGATAGCAATGTTCTCATTAAATTCAAAATTATGGAATTGTCCAGGTTGTATGGGTGACGTATCTCAGGGTGTAATCCCTCCTACGCATTTATTAGCAGCGAATAACTCTATGTATTTCTGTGTGACGAATTCTAACAGGCGTTGATTTATATGTGTCTAGATAATTTCTCGATTTGCGGATAGGAGCTTTTTAAGTTTTCATTTTTATGTATTCTTTTGAGAGATATTATTAAAATCGAATTAAATTGGCATATACCATGATTCTGTTATCTAGTTACCATTTATCTAGACTCAAAACTAATCACGCATATTATATCTATAGTTGGTCTTACATGAGTACTAAGAGTTTTTATTGCACTTGAAAAATACCCCTTCTGATCATGACTTGAAAACAATAGTTAAATCAAGGTCCTAATAAAGCACCACAAAGTAGACTATTTTTATTCACATTCCTGATTCAGACGCCTATGTCTCACGTTGTTGAGCTTCATTGTAGGCTTTGCTCTCTATAATAGATGCCATATTTGTCAAAGCATCATGACTTGTTATTTTATTTCAATGACAAGATAGTGAAAGCAAAGTTTTAAGCATAAACCGGATTGTGTCTAAAAACGAGAGTAAGAACATAATATGTAAAAATAGTTATCTAGCTATGTTGTAAAGGATTTGCTGAACATTAATGCTGTTCGTAGGTCAACATTTATTATGCCATTGTTTAGTTACTGATACTATGATCAAAACAATATGGGAAGACGTCATTACAAAGCGTTAGTGGTTTAGCGGTAAAATTCATGGTTGCCATCCATGAGCCCCCGGTTCGACTCCGGGCTAACGCATATTTTTGCTTATTCAGAGTTATGTATTTGTTTCACTTACTCCTGATCTCAAGCAGTTCAAGCTTGAACTTCAATATCTTGTAAGATATTACAAATGCATACTATAGTGAATTGTGTAGGTCCGATATATTGCTGGTTCTATAGTAAAAACATATTTTGAAGACTTTGTTGCACAATTGAAATATTGCTCGGAACTCAACACGACAATACTAAAAGTAAATTTGTTATATTTGAGTACACGAGCCTAGACAAATTCATAACATTGTTCAGTTTTTCGAAAACCGGAATTGATTGAATACAATCCACTAGGTAAAACATATTGAAGGATAAAAGTTCTGCTTTAATTGAATTTGTTGGGAAAAAAATTATGAAAATGATCTCTTTACATACCTTTCAGTTGACATACACATTATACTTGCACTGGAAACGAATCTCTATAAAGCTGGAAAAATAATGACAAATATCATACCCAAACAACAGGACTCTAGCTGATGCAAAAAAATGCTCCGCAACGGGGAATTGAACCCCGGTCCCCCGCGTGCTGCCTCTGAAGAGACTTATGACAGGCGGAAATTCTAGCCACTAAACTATTGCGGATTTCTTGAAATTATTTTTTTAAAACGCTATTGATACCCAGACAGCAAATATACTTCAACAATATAGCGCTCCAAGAAAGCACATTATCTCAGCATCTGGCCAACTTCACGAAATAGCGGGTCTTCTTATGAAGCCAGGCAGCTATAATTTCACACAAGACAGAAAATTTAATAAACTCTTTCAGTATGTATTGTGTCTAATCCATCAATAGATGATTATTATATTATGAAGGCCGCCAAAACAAAACGTCACGCTTTAGTCCTCATATCTTGACTTTAGTTGAATTATTTTTACTTTTATTAAAAAAAATAGATGTCTTGCCTTCAAACTAAAATTATCTTGAAATGCTACTACAATTTTGCATTTAAACTGTCAAAATTTTACGCTGAGATAATTGTATAGTAGAAGAATTCAAGGATAATAATAACTAGTATAGTTCAAGTAGATTATCAATTTAAATGGTTTCTGGTGGAGCTTAAGTTTGCTAAGAGCAAAACGAGTTGGAACGTTTGAGCTCTTGAAATGAAAATATTAGATAGATCTTTTAGAATACAGAAATAAGGCTTTTCTCTCTTTGATCAATTTTCATTAAAACAAGCTTGATTGCTGTAAGTCTGTATTTCAAAAGAAAAAAAAATGACTTGCTGATACAAGTTGAAGTAAAATGTGTATTGCATTATATTGTGTTGTATTTTGTTGAAACTTCAAAGCTGTTGTGTCACTTGATATCAGTGTGTTGGATGCGCGTACATATTGAAAATTTATATCATACTAGACACCACATATATTTTTATGTCAAAAAAATCTGTTTTTGCTCAAATCTTTATAGTCGCCTGTAATTACATCGATAACATATAATGGTAAAAGTATATTGTCTTTATGTTTCTCTATGCCTCTTTGTTGATACCAGTATCGGACAATAAACAGATTGTTCATCATCATTATCTCACCATCGCATTAGGTCAAAATAATGTAAAATTCCAAATCCGTCACAACTCCCAATTTGGGAAACTGTGCTGACCAACTCCTACTTTTGCGAGAATTTGTCGAAATCACACAAATGCAAGTTCATGTACATACGCAGTAACTGTATATGTACCTGCGTAGAGACTAAGCGAGATCTTCAAGATAAAACGATATATACACAATGTCACTTTAGCTAGCCGATTTACGCACTACAGTGAAAACAGCTTTTAATTTTCGTTTCTGATTTTTTAGTAGATCGGATTTTTTATTATTTACAACGCTTTGTTCAACATCTTCCATGCAAATTGTAATGCTTCAAGATATGAAAACAAGCCTTTACAACTTTGCATATCTATCAAAAACTAACTCGACTGTCTGAAACAAATGCATAATACAATCTACTGTTCAATACATTTTAATGTCACCAATTCCGTTAAAAACACAATGATTAGAAAAAAATTATACAAGAGCGAATTTAGATATTAAAATAGAATCCAAGAAGGAAGCGAGCAGGCAATAGTGCAAAAAAACAAAATAACTAATTTAAAAATGCAAACAAAAAATTCCCATAAAACAGCGTCAAGCGTCAGACTTGCTGCTGCTAGGTTTATCACCTATCATTGTTGGGGTCCTAACTCCATATCCGTGTCCAAATTTGTCCACAACATCCTTGATTGTAGACATTGATATGGGTTTCTGAATCACCAAATCCATACCATTACCCCATTTCTCGTCTCGCAGCTCAACGTCTTCTGGCTCTAATCCGGTTATACCCACTATCGGGTACCCATAAGCCCAGTGCTTGCGCGCGCTTATTGCTGCGGCAATACCATCAAGCTCGCCTGGCATCCTGACATCCATGAACACTACATCAAAGTGCTGACGATTCCGCACTGCTTTACCAATTTTTTCAACAGCCTCACGACCATTGGTAGCAGTAGTGAGAACAGCGTTTGGCCGGAGTTTCAATAACATTTTGGATAGAATCATAATATTAATGGCATTGTCGTCAGCGAGTAGGAAACTTGATATTCGTGGGGCCAGAGAGCTGGAAGGAGGACGAGTTGTCACGTTATCATCATCACGCGACTTGATTTCAAAATAACTAGGATGCCGAGTAGGCATTTCAAGTAAAGAGGATTTAGAGGATAGCGCGCTTGACTGTCTTGATGGAGGTTCAACAGCACTAACAAAGCTTTTCATATCGTTATTATCATCCTGAACCTCTGCTGCCTTTGAAGATAGTTTACCAGTGGGTAGGGTTCCGTCACTAATTTGAGATTCTTTGTTCACCGACTTTGCTCCTTGAGGCTTATACAAAACGCCTACTGGGATGTCAAACTTTACAACAAGCCCGCCGTTCTCAGACACATTTCTCAAGTTAACTGTTCCATGCATCAGAGTAGTCAGTTGTTTGCAGATAGATAGACCCAGTCCCGCGCCGCCATATCTACGCGACAATGCTTGATCGCCTTGCACAAAGGGCTCAAACATCTGAGCTAGTTTAGCGTTCTCAATACCAGGACCTTCGTCTTGAACCTCCAAAACCAATGTCCCATCAGAGAGTGTTTTGATCTGTTTTGGGGTTACTAGTCTTGGTTTGGCGACACCTGTGAGAAGCGAAAATCGGATCCGGATACAACTATCGCGCGGTGCAAATTTCAAACAATTGGACACTGAGTTCAACAGTAGATGAAGAATTCGGCCAGGGTCGGCAAGAATTACAATCGACTTGTAAGTATACCGAGGCTCAATGATGTATTCAATGCGAATGTTTTTGCTGGTTGCCTCGTGTGAATATGTCAAATTGAGTTGCTTTACAAGTTCGTCAATGTATACTTCTTTTTCTTCTAATTTGATGTGACCGATTTGATTTTTTGAAAACGTCAACAAATCGTTGAGCAAGTTAAGTAACAACAAGCCAGACTTGGAAATCACCTTCAATGATCGTTTCACTTTCTGGGGGTCTTCCTCAGTCATTGAGACTGCCGTCATACCCAAAATACCGTTTAGTGGGGTTCGTAGCTCGTGTGTGATGTTGGCAATGAATGATGTCTTTGCTTCGTTTGCTGCTTCGGCGGCTAGTTGAGCCTCTCTTAATTCTTTGGTTCTTGAAAGAACAATATCTTCTAAGTGTGTATATTGTTTTTCCAGTTCGTCTGCCATACGATTGAATGACTCTTGTAACGAAACCAATTCATCTGTAAAGAACCTATGGTGCGAGACTTTAACACGAGCGGGAATAGGCATTCTAGTTTGGCTGTCAGAAGAATCGTCTTTTGTAATAAAAACCTGCCGAGTCTGCTCTGCGGCTTGTTTGAGTCTGTATATTGGTCTCACGCCAATATTGACACAAAAAATCACGACTAATACACAGCCTACTAAAACAGAAAACCCGGCAATCAGTGCAATGTTTCTCAGTGTGTTTATAGACCCATATAGTGTGGAGTGAGGCTCAGAAGCTAATATTACCCAAGTTGTATAAAAGTCCTTCATTAATGCATATCCGACAGCTCGCTGTTTGGTCCCATACTCTCTTGAGTTTAAAAGAGTTCCTGGCTGATTTGATGCTAGCGCCACTTGCACAGCAGGAATAGAACTCATCGGATTTATAGGGCGCGTTATATTAGTTCTGCCAGTACTCGGAAGAAGTGTTCGAATAGACCATTTCTGTCTACCAGATGCGTCAGTAGAATTTTCCACCGAAACCAAGCTCATTCTTCCATTGGCATTAAATCCGGTGTCATCGTCTATAATCCCCTTCAAAGAGTCAGTTTTGAACACTATCGATATATATCCGGCTAGTTTGTTAGAATCGACGAAAATGGTGTTGTTGCTGGCGACGGGAAATGCCATGGTCATGAGGTATTCGCTCGTGTACTTGTTATACAGAGGCCCCGATAGTAATACATCTCTGTTTTGATTACCGAGGTAGTCAACCATTTTATCGGTTGGAAAAAGTTCATCAACAAAATGAAGCTCATCGTTTTGTGATTTTGTTGGAGAATGCGAAATGTTGAAGGCTAGTGAACCACTAACATCGAAAAGCCTAGCTCCCACAATGTTCTGCGTAGTACCAAATGTTGTGATGAAAATGGTGCGAACCATAGTCCAGTCTGCTCCGCCTGCTGCATATTTCGAGAGGGCGAGTTTGACCGAATCTTTTGTAGAAAGGAGATACCCTTGGTAGTAGAGGGTGTTGATGACCTGAAAGACCTGGGATGCTTTAAGTGTAGCAATAACTTGGAGACTCTCGGCACGCAAAGACAGGACGAAATGAGAGTTGTAGACTCCCTAATCAAAGAACTATTAATATTAAAAAACGACGGGCGTTGAAGAGAAATTACGAACCGTAGCCACAGAAAGGATGCAGATGGATACAATGATGATCAGCACCACATAGATGATAAGCTGCAACCGAATGCCTATAACGATGTTGGTAAAAAGTCCCTTCAGGCTAGGAAACCGAAAGTGTACTTTCTTCATCTAGGACACTGATTTAAGCATAGAGATCTCAGCTGTTAAAGAGTGTGATATAAAGTCAAGTAATACTGCTGTGGACAAAAAGGACGACTTTTACAAGATTCTACACAGGTGCACAAAGTTAACGATGAGGCACAGCTTAGCGACGCGCCGCAGTCAGCTCAATTTGAGTGTGCTTGTACAAGGCCTAGAGTGTGTTACACGACAAAATCATGAAAAAGTATGTAGCTTTGTAATTGCTTATGTCACTTAATATTGAGGCGCTTCATGATAAGTATGAAACTTGGGACTTGAAATACGAGAAAACGAACTTGTATTGGTTGTGGATATCCTGTTCAACTTCGTGTGCTATGACTCCTTCAAATGAATACACAGTGGATATGGCCATGTAGCAGGCTTTGCCTATAGCAAATCATAATGTCTTAATAACAACTGTTCTAAGCCTAACAAAACAGCATCGGACATGCGTAAAACTATTACTATAACAACTGCTTCGCAACATACTCTAGAATTGCGTCTCAACAATCAATCATATCCTGCATCATCACGATTAATGCAGCTTTAAATACCTAACAAACCTATATTATGTATTCACTTGACAATAGATAGTTGAAAATATTCCTGATACTAAATGAAGTGATACTGAAAAATAAATAAAAAAAAGCATGCGTAAATGTACAAATTTTATACACTTGGCTTGTCAAAAAAATCAGAGAAGAGTCCTGGCAATGCCTAAAAGTCATCTTCATTATCGACATTGATAACTAAACTTTCCATAGCTCGTTGCAACTCGTCAGATTTTACAGTCGGTGGGCTTGGAAATGATTCATCCTTATAGCTTGATGGCTCTCCTAAAGAAGAAGAAGATGGCGAGCCAGTGGTGGAAGCCTCAAATACTGCAATACCCTTTGCTCGTCCGAAGTCAAGCTCGTTATATTTCAAAGAAAGACCATATAATTCCTTACCATGTCTGGATTCATGATCGTGCTCATCATATTGAATATTGGCTAATGTCGCATATCGATCTGTGTAGAGGAAAGGGTAAGGAAGACAAGACTCTTTTTCGTAAAAGGAAATTGGATCAATTCCAATATAGCTGTCCAGATCACGGTACACAATAGGATCACAAGTGAAGCCTGGTTCGGTGATTTGGTCATCAGACTTGACAGGAGGTTCCTTGACCTCAAGCCTGGTTCTCATGAATGTTTCGCTGATAGGATGACTGGGGAGTTCATACTTCCACATGCATTCCCCACTGTGCATGTTGGCTATAATTATCTCGCCCTCTCGAAGCAAGGCAATATTTGTGTGTTTAGTTGAGCCCATTAACCCAGCTACTTGGTGATCTGAGCTAGAGGATTTTCTGCGCATAACGTTGCCTGTACCGCCTACTTTCGACACTGGCTCCTCCCCAATATCAGATGAAATCATACACATGTCTGTCACATTCCAGCCAGATAGTTTCCATTTTTTGCCTCCATCAAAAAAACTTTCGTCCATGCCCATAGCATCGTCTTCGTCGTCGGCCCAGTACTCATTTGATCGCCCGTGACCCCGGCCGAACCAATGAACACTTCCTTTACCCTTGGTTCCAATACCCAAACCTCCATGGTCGTCCCATTCTAGCACTGTTACTATTCCGGGAGTCTTACCGCGCGTAAATTTGTCCACGATCCGAATAACCTTCGGAACAAAAGAGATGTCATAGGTGTAAATACTGTCACCTTTGTTGCTTACTACGGCCAAAAGGGGGTCATATGATGACAGAGAAAGAAATGATGCTGACGCTGTAAGAAACGTGCAAATCTCAGTTTGAGACTCCAAATCCATGATTTGAATGGCTGTCTGAGCAGCTGGGCCAGCTGAATTAGAAAATAAACTCGAAAGATGGCTCCTGTTTTGAGGCGTGTTGTTATTCAGGTAGTTTACGCAATTACCGTTTCGTTCAGGCTCTTTAAGAATAGGTAGTGAGTTCCATTGACCTGATAGTTGATTAGGAGAAGGAGATTTGCTTCCAAGATCTTGTCCGGATCCAGACAAGTAGTGTTTGATTCCAGCCACACCAACGTCAGTAATGGTTTTCAATGACGCTGCTGTCGATGTTGACAGGTTGTCAATGATGCGATCCATAAAAATTCCCTTTTTGCCTGCGGTTTTGACGGGTGTGAGACCTGTCCTCATGTTATAGCCCCTGGGAGCATAGATGAGCCACCTACCACACAGATCAAATAACGGCATGCCTTCAGAATTCAATTCAGTTTCTAGACCCGACAAGGGCAGAATTCTGAAGTCGGGGATTGAGTAAAGTGTAACAGCACCTGCTTTTGTGACAATTGCGATTGTGGATTGGCATTTTCTGTTGAATATAGTGTAAGGGCCAGGGCCGGACGATGCTGGAGGCAGAACAAGGGATTTGACAAAGCTTGGTTTATTGTTCAATTGGTGGACCTGTAACTGAATATCGTTTTTAATTAGGACCTGTAATAGCACGAATATCGGCTCATTAAGTTTAGAGTTGTGTCTGTCGTTAGGTTTATTTTCGTCGGCGTGATCTGAATATTGTTGCTCATTGGATTCTTGCTCCTTATCAATATGCGAGTTGTGGTTAATGAGGTGCCCAGAAATGATCTTGCCGTTGACGCCACTAGTTGAGCCGGTCAGGCAAAATGCGCTTTTTTTCTCCAGAAACTCCCATAACTGGGTGACGGTAGAATAAGAGACTAGAACTGCTCCGTTGGCGGTCGAAAGCTCTGTTGTAGGCTTTGTGTAGTATTGAGAGGGATCTTGATAAGCGATCGCGATAGGCGAGGATGCGATAGGTGGAGGCGAGCAGGGGCCTCCTAGGTATTGTGCTGTCGCCGGCTTTTTGTCGGGCGACTGACCGGATGCTGATGGAAAGATCTTGCTTTTAGTCCATCTGGTAGCGGCTACGAGAAAGTCATGATTTGGAAAGGGGATTGGACTAATAGTGGTCATGATTAGCAGTCTGCAAATGTACTTAAAAGAAGGATGGGAAACCAAATTCACAATTGTCTGGTGCGCGCATCAGATTACGAGAAATACATACGTTTTGTAGATTTTTGTTGAGTCGTTCTGGAAGGACATTGTCAGCAAAGTCGAACGGTCAATTATGGTGATGAAGATGTGTCGAGAGCAGCAGATGTAGATAAAAAGAATGGCAGAGAGAAGTGGTAGTAGATAGAGAAGGAAAAGAAGCGAGGGACAAATAGATAAGAGGGCGCACAAAGGGTTTGGCGGTTTGATCTACACACATGTCTTTTTGCCCATAATATGAATATAAAAGGGATCTGATTCAAGCAGTGCGTGCTTACTGCCTCGTTCCCGCTCTGATGCTTATGAAGACGACTGATGCGTTTTGTTAATTCTGTCGAAAACGCGCCATTAGCCGACAACACCACGACAGGGAAGGGACCGGTAGATCAGATAAACAGAGGCTGTTGAAGGACCCTGGAACTTAGTCACGGGTCCTACAGATTAAGATTTGCATCAGTTCCAGCTTAAGAACGTACACAGGTTTGATGAAGAGATGAAATCAGAAAAAGGTAACTGAGTTGGGTTTAGTATGTTTATATGGGTCTGCTTGAAGGCTGTGCTAAACTATCTATACACACTAGTTCTGGATCCTCTCTTAAACTCGGTCATGGAGTCAGCTTCAAAACCAGAAGTTGAGCGCATAGTAAAACCTGCGTTTGAACTTGTCTTGAGACACGATCAACTGATTGAAATACACTTAAAACTGTACATCTATACGATGCAAACACGCTGCCGAAATGCCCTTTGGCATAAGCGATTTCCGAATCAGGCAGCATACGGCCAGCTATTACATGGCCCACCGGAAACGGGCCATAAGTATAGTTGTATCACGTGAATGATAAATAGCCCAAGTAACAAGTCGTTAATAGGGTCAAATGTATTAGTGTCAAAGTTCAAACACTGTTGGACAAAGTAGCGACTAGCAAGACCCCGTATCATCACTTTGATAACTGATTGCATCATGCCCCATACTAACACATCACCAAGATTTATAATTATCTTCGTGCCAATACAAAATCAAAAAACTAGCAGTACTACGAAACGTAAATAAAATTTCAACAAAGTCATTATCAAGAAACCACATTTTGTTACACATGCAGACACATTATATTTGTAAAAATAGATGGGATAAAAATGGTCGTACAAAGGCCCAGCAACCAACATAACAAGAGGCGATACGTTTATTTAAGCTTCTTCTTAGGTCTAAGTTGGTTGGAGTGACCACACTTTCTCTTTCTGCAGTTGGTAGCACGAGGAGGAAGACGAGCGTAACAGACACGGCAGATAGACTTCTCACAGTTGTACTTGGAAGCAAGAGCCTTCAAAGAGGGCTCAATGATACCACCACGAAGACGGAGGACCAAATGAAGAGTAGACTCCTTTTGGATGTTGTAGTCAGAAAGGGTGCGGCCATCTTCAAGTTGCTTACCAGCGAAAATAAGACGTTGTTGGTCAGGAGGAATACCTTCCTTGTCTTGGATCTTGGACTTGACGTTCTCAATGTTGTCGGAAGACTCAACCTCGAGGGTGATGGCTAAAAAGGGTGAATGTTAATAAACAATCAAACAAAAACGCAATACAATAACATGCGCGGCTAGTCGACTACTGATAAGAATTCGTTATGCTGCAAATACCCTTCCTTCTTAATCTACTAAGCACTGACAACATCAAAGTGCATTCCCAAATTCACATCGCATTGGAATATATTTCAAAGTTTCAAGTCGATAGTTTACGCATTGTCGATTCGTATTATCCTCCATTCACTAATGTCGTTGTAGATATTGTCGCAATTTAAACACTTTGAATTCTATTCAGCAAATACAGCACATGAATCTAAATCGACTTTCCGGCGTGTTTTCTCGCGATCATCGCAAAAGTAACAAAAATAAGCAACATACTCTTTCCGGTCAATGTCTTGACGAAAATCTGCATTTTAGGGGCCTTGAATCAAACTGGTTTGGGGTACTAAAAAGCGACAGCTTAAAAAAAGAGAAAAAAGGGAAAAGGAAAAGGGAGTGAAAAAAGAGAGTAATAAAATTTTTTTCAGCGTCAAACGCACTACGAAAGCTCACTGTGTCGATTATATCAGCAACGCGCGAGTCACTGGGGGCAGCCGGTTTTGCTGGTGTCTGGAGCGCGACGGGTTTGGGTTTTTTTGAATATTTGCCAGAGGAACTTGCTGCATAAGCATTATCTATATCATTAGGTAAACACGTGAAAAGTTTTTGATATGCCACAGTCACATTACTAGCAGTCTCTTAGGGTATAACCCTAGACTTAGCTATGCTAGTATTTACTATTACAACTGAGTGCAGTTTGGCTTTGTGTTTGCCAGAAACAGACTCAGCACAATTGTGATTAAGCCCAAGCTGTTTGATGATATCAACTTGTACACTAGGATAGCGAAACGTAGAAGCATCAAGTACGATTGAAGTTCAATCTTGCGTAGCCATAATATTTGTGATATAACTGTATAGCGTT
Organism: Saccharomycotina sp. CBS 16003; assembly: GCA_022457085.1. Classification (NCBI taxonomy): domain Eukaryota; kingdom Fungi; phylum Ascomycota; species Saccharomycotina sp. CBS 16003. Next base: position 1,344,297 of record JAJNCF010000026.1, read on the forward strand.
TTGATTGTTCTTCATAATAGTAAAGTGTATCATTGGTCAACGTAACTTCTACATTGATTGGTTCTGTCATTGGTTGTCTGTTAGATGATACCTGATTTGAGTTGCCCCAATTCAACTCAGATTTTAGTATTACATGTACGAAAGCTTGAGAGAAACAGTGTGTACACTTTATGATATTGCTTTTTCGTGATCAGTGTGAATTTTGAAAAAATGAACGTTGGATCCAATTTTCAGAATTTCGATGTACTTTAGCTCTAAAATTGGCTTGGCTGATGCGAATATTGACAGACTACAATTTGGAACAAGACTTAGTTTTACAGAGAGTTGGATACGTTTATGACAGTACACAGTGCTTACAGTCCCATATCGGTTCGATTATTTATAATATATAATTCGTAGAGATTTGATATAAATTTAATAGATGTATGCCAATGACATTCTGACTTAAGCATTAATACTGTGTCTGGCAAAAACATAGTTAAAGAATATCGCCATGAGTGGAGTATCAAAACCATAACTTTAGTGTTCTAAATTTGAAATTTCATTGGGTAAAATCAATACTATTCAGTGGAACCGTTGATGAATGTAGGTATGCTATTGACTCGAGTAAACTCTCGTTCAGGCCCTTGTTGTTAAAACGATTTCAAGCGCTGTAACAAATGTTAAAACTCATAATATCTATATTTGTCAATATATATTATATATCCGAAAAACTGAGAGCTTAAACAGAATTACAATGTATGTGCAGTTTTATTCCTATCAATGCTAATATTAAAGCAGTGGTATTTAAACAGGTAAATGCTTCAAAACAATAATTGAATCATTTCCGTCATGGCTTTTCCCAGCTTTTTTGGATTGATTTAGACATATGTTTCATTGTCAAATCCTATTGAAGCTTGATTAAAATTTTGAGGAATTTTGTCGTAAAAATTTTGCAGTCTTCTTTGATAGTTCGCTAACTGTGAAAATCATACAGAATATAATAAATGCATTAAAACAAGATTTTATACAAACACCCATGGAGTCTGATATACCATTGAATGTATCAAACATGTGTATCTTCTACCATTCTTTACTAATTGCCGACTGATAGGAAAGAAATACACACCCTATTATCGTGTGATTTGAAAATTTTGTATAGCATGTTTCGATGAAATCGGCAAAATAGTTATATACATGGTTTCATAATATATACAGTGCGGGCTTTGATTCAGCAATATATTGTCACACATTAATTGATCTTGATATTTGAGAAAGCCTCACCGATCACCAAAAAATCTATTTGCTTTGGGCTGTTCATGTTGGAATGAAAAACTTCAAGAAGATTTACCTGTTTTGCAACTTCCAGCTGTACTTTACTGTTTCATTCAATCAAATAATGCAAAATTCATTTAAACAACTCTCTTGATGTTTACGTGCTTTTAAAATCATATTTTCTATTAAATAAGTATTTGCACGCACTGATAGTGCTTTATAGCATCAAACAGTTATTTTGACTGTTACTTTTCAAGAACGACTAGCCAGTTGTTTTATTTTTGCTTAGTTGACTGTCGTCTTTCATAAAGTACGGAACTCAGCTTACGGATGTTATAAGTGTACTTCAAATTAGCAGACTTTACTTATCAGAGCAACGAATAAGCAATTTAAAAAGACTACAACAGTATAGACATTACAATGTATTCTCTCCACGCGGATGTATAATGTATAAGCTATCAGCTGAAAAATAAAGGCAAATAATACCCTTATTACATCATCGAGCTTTAGCAAAAAATTACCTTTGGTGTCTTACAAGACTATGATTAAAAATAGTTATAGGTTATTGACGTACCGGAAGCATTTTGAATGTTGTTTAGGCTAAAGCAATTGCCGTCATTAAGTTGTAGCTTATGCAATCTGTTTTACACTCTGTTTCAAACAAAAATAAACAAATCAGGTAAATTAAACCTATTGTGATCGTCTCCTAAAAACAACTAAATTAACAAATATGAAGCTTGAAAAAAAAACCCATGTTGTGTATTCAGGGAATTTTAAACTAGGAGTTTTTATTAATTGAAAGTTGTCTTACTTGTACAAAGCTTTTGAGTCTCAGATCTCAAGCCTTAATTTTGCTTTTATAGAGCTTTTAGTTACACTACGAAAAGTTCTCATTCATGATAAGAGTTGTCTCTAAAACGCAATATGTGTGCTACTTTTAATTAAACCAGGAATGCGTTGGATCAACTTTGATTCATAAAATGTGTCAGAATACATAAGTTTTTTACAGACTTCTGGTTTTTATATACATAATTGGCTCAACACATTTGCTGAGATTCAAAAGTTACTTGTAGAGTATTTTCAAAAGCTCAATTTCGTTGTTTAATTATACTGTGATCAGGCATAATTGTAATTTTCAAAACTACAGAGTGCTTTAAATATCTTAGTGGATCGTAGATTTTAAATCTTCTACAAATTGTGTCTTTTCAAATGCAATTTGTATAGCTTATGGAGTCTTAATGTGTTTGATCAATTCTCGATACTAAGACAAATTTTCATATTAGTGAAATTCGCCTTTAACTTACCCAAATAGTTTGGATGCCTATTTTCATTGAAAACTCGTCACCAATTATTAGATTTTGGTCTTTTTAAGTAATAATATTATTCATATTATGGATTCTACTTACATACGTTTCAAAGTGGCCAAAAGCTATGAAGGAGTTTCTAAGTATTTATTCAAAAAAATTGTTCTGTTAGTGTTTATACTGGATTACTTTGGGACATACCTCTCAGGTTATATTTGTACCTATATACGCTTTTTCATAAACAAATGAAAAAGGTTCAACAATGTGATTTTCAAACTTAGTTAAAAACTAAAGGCACCAGAAGCACATGTGCGCATATTTAATGTAAAGTAAGTTTCAATTGTATACGTAAAATACCAGCATACTAGGATGGTGTATATTAACTATTTAAAAGTACATGTGCCAGAGCGATACCTGATAATTGAGTTCAACTCAATGAACTCCTGGTCTGTGACAACAAATTTTGTAGCCTACTTTTTTCTTTTTTTTTACTTTGGTCTTTTCCAAATCCCTGAAAAACATTTTCAATCAAATGTATTGTGCTCAGAGTAAAGTTCATCATTTCAAGCACATCTTGTAGATACATAAAAATCTCTTTGAATGTAACAAGACCTTCAGAGGGTCCCAAAAGCTAAAGTAAAAATTATAGGCTTAAACATACTTTGAAAATAAATTTTCTTTTTTCTGTTAATTTGCCTCCTAGATAGCCCAAAATTCTTATGTGAATACATTGCTCTTTTGTTTTGTATAATATTGTGTTTCATCTTGCTAAATTTCCTTTCTAGCTTTGTTTGAATTACTGATTATTTGACTACAATTACTATTGCGCCATGTATTTACATGTGCATTTTCAAATTGTTCTGCTTAGAATTGCAAGAATGTCGATACAGAGCTTTTAGTATATCAACTGAAAATTTCAAAAGTATTGAGACTTATAGCAATACCAGAATACTTTGAGTTTCTAACGTTGGTGTATATTTGCATACATGCGCTTAAAAAACACTAACTGTTGTATTTAAGATTTCTCTCGAATGTCAGCTATTATTCATCCAACAGCAATACATGAATACGCAACTATTACATAAATAAGTTGAGTTGTTATCTACATTGTTTCTCATATTTATATCATTGTTTTTCACATATTAGTGCGCTTACGATGCAGTACTATTATCTATAATTGTGCAATACCAATTTGACGATGTAGATCGAATACTTTTGTCATGTATCATATACCCTAGCCCAAACTTCCCAACATCCGTTCCCATGTTATTATTCAGGATGTTGTCTGAAAAGTTTCAAATCACTGAACATACAGTCAGATATAATATGGAAGAACTACTAATTTACGGATCGCAAAGCGAGGCTGTTTCTACCCGGCTGGGTCTTTCCAAAAAGCCCGCTCCATCGATAATTCAGATATGTGACTTACACAGCGGATCAGTTTATCATCACAATTTCAAAAACGTGACTCTGCCCCGGGGATCGTTAAGACACGCGTTCCATGTTGGTAAAGAAAGAGTATTTAGTACTCAGCACAACTCAGCACTACTTCAGGTGTTCGCCTGGGGCCGCGAAAGTGCTTTACAGAATATTGTGGTCCCGGAAAAACTGGCAGTTGTATCAGAATCACCAGATGGAAATTGGCTTGTAGGAGGAGCATTCAGCGGTCGATTGTACGTGTGGGAAGTGATGTCGGGAAACTTAGTTGCCGCGAGAGAAAGCCATTATCAAGAGGTCACTGTTTTGGAATTCTCAAATGATAGCACTTGGTTGTTTACAGGATCTAAGGATTCAACAGTGCTTGCGTGGAGAATGCTGGACTTGGTTAACAGTAGCCAGGGAATGGGTTCGAGAGAAGGACAATCCCAGCCCGTTTACAAATGGACAAAGATGCATTCATTAGATATCACTGGACTCAGAATCGCCAAGGCCCGTGCCAAACATGTTTTTTCATCCTCGTTAGACAACACTGTGCGATGCTGGGATTTAGAGACTGGCGATGTAGTGTCGACTTACATTTTACCCCAGAAAGTGACTGCTTTGGCAGTTGATCCAGCAGAACGTGCCATTTTCTGTGGACTGGCAAATGGGGATATCATCATGGTACAACGATACAAAGTGAACCGATCGACAGGTAGCATCGACGCCCCCAAGGGTAACAATGAAAAGGTTGTCATTACTTACGGAGAACAAACTGATACGATTGTATTTGCAAGGCCTGATAGTGATGAAAGTACAGTCAGTGTCACCTGTCTTGATATTTCATTCGACGGAACTGCTTTGGCTGCAGGCTACTCGGATGGTCATGTTTACACATGGGATATCTCTACAAAACAAATGGCGCGTAAGTTTGCGTCCCAAAAGGAAGCAATTTCTTCTCTTCAGATCATCAGTCGTGTCAAAAAGGTGGTCCCTGGTGGACATAAAGCTACTAATTTGCTTGCTGCTAAAAAGAACAGTCAGGTTGGAAATTCTGGCGAAGCATTCAAGCTGCCATTCTTCAGACGTATTATTGACGAAAAGGAAATGGAAAATCACGATTTGTGGGTAAAGTTTCAGACTCCCGTACAACCAGCCGAATCTGAATCAGGTCGCTTGGAAAAGGTAAAAAGCCAACTCGATAGCTTGTTTTCACCAAGTTCAGCGCCTTCGGCTTCACCAGCATTAGTTTCAAAACTTCAACAGTTGGAGCAAGAGCTGGCTTGTGCCAGAAAAAACCAAGCTGTCTCTAATGGATCTAAAAACTAAGCCAGTACTTACTTTATTGCTTTTCACCAGGAGTTTTAATACATACAACTATAATTTTTACAGTATAGAATAACTACATGGACTAATCTGTGACAATTGCTTTGGCTTCTTTACCATATCCTGCACCCATAAAATCTCTTTGCATAGTTCTTTCACTCCGCCGTACCAAACGCCGAGAAGCAGGCTTGTTATACAAGAGCTCTAAAGCTTCCTGCAAAGATTAAAAACCTCCGGTTTCCTGACATTTGTCTTATTTGCCAACTCATTCATTATCCGAGGCCATATTTGTAGCAGCATGTCTAGGCCAAAAGGAGATTGAATAACGACAATAAGCAAAATTATTAAATTTGAATAAGTCGGTTGAAGTAGTTTTGACTGAGACAAAGTTAGATAACTGAATATTGGCTCGAGTGTAATCAAAATTTGTAAAATGGTAAGGTCTGTTGAGCTGGCCTGTACTGAATCAACAGCTTCAATATCAAACTCAAAGAGGTACCGCAGATTAGCAAACGCAAGAGTTAAGCCTCGTTCCGTCTTGTCAGCGAGCAATGTCATCACAATCTAATACCTAAAGTCAAAAGATCTAAACAAGTTGTGTATTCTAAATATAGAGGCTTTCTGAACAATAGAACAATTCAGGTCATCAAGAATAATTATATCTTTGTATTGATCCCGCACTAAGTAAATATATAAGATTGTCTTCGGTTCGCTGTGGAAGAATTTAGCCAATTCTCTAGGACGGACGGGGTTTTGTAAAACAGCTCAGTATAACTGAGCAATCAAGACGATATCCAAAGCATTCCAGCTAGGGCTACTTGCATCAAACTTATCGTCACTGAACTTAACCAATTCTTCTGGAACTGTTTCATATCCTGATTCATATACAGATTTAATCAGACCCAGCACCTGTGATGTAATCATTGCGTCTTCTGGCCTTTGCATCTGAAATATCAGCAATTTAGGCGAGAAAATACGTTTCGTAGTACTAATTCGCCTCGAGAACTCAGCAATACCAACGTGTTTGGGATATCCTGTACCACGCTATTCTCGCTCCAAATGTTTCCAAATACCATAAGTATTGTATCTCCATGCGGATTAGTGGCAACAAGATCTGCTGGATCTGCTTTGCTTGTTTGGACAAGACATACCTTCTGCAGTGGTGCAGCACCTTCTGTGCGCCTCACTCAATTTGTCCACTGAACATATACGAAAACATACATTTAAAGCTAGAATGAGAAAGCAACGTTGCAATCACATCAATAATCAACTTTATATTTCCTTGTGCTGTCGTCGATTGTAAGATGGCAATCGATGATGGCAATAGCTCCGCACTTACTTGATTTTAAGTATCCACAAATGACAACTTGTTAATTGTTAGCTACGATATGATGTTTTGAAGAAGGCTGTCATCAATAGGGGGTCAATCCTTGATATACTTTCTGAAGATGCTTTTTGGTCTCTTGAATAATTGACATTGTGATTGATACTTATAACAATGAATAGTGGTGGGAATCGAATCTAAATGGTGATAGAGAAAGTTATGAATCGTAAATTAAGTGCAGACATTGTGCTGTCTTGGGGAGAAAGTTCCTAGTTTGGAAATCGCGTTTGACCTCTTTAGGACATTCCTGATTTGAATGGGGGTTCAAAGTCATTCGTGATCATTAAATAACCACGCGTGTCTAAAGATTTATAGATATGGGATTACAAGTATATACAAACATAGATTGAGCTTTAGAATCATATCTAAATGCATCTTATCCTCCTCTCGCACCGTCGCTACCTCCTCTTGCGCCGCGATTACCACCTCTTCCATTTTTTGCAGAACCTCCACGGCCCCCTCGGCCATCACGCCCTCCCCGACCACCACGGCCGCCTTTGCCTCGTTCATCTGGAGGAGGAGACAAATCACGATTGAAACCGCCTTCTCTATTCATGTATTGACGGAAGTTACTCGATTTCTCCTTGGCTACTGCGCTAATGTCCACTCCGCGTCGTCCCTTTGTTGTATCAAATGACTTGATACCCATTAGCTGATACATCAGTGCGGTTTCATCGTCTTTCGGCTCTTCTTCTTCCTTCTTTTGAGAAGGCTTGTTGGCAGATACCGGATCTTGTTCTTTAGACTGTTGGGCAGCTGGAAGTTTACTGTTTTCACGATTCTGCTCTTTCTTACTTTCATCAAAAGCTTCCGTGTCAGTGTCTTTACTCTTGGTAGCGGGTTTAGTAGTATTGTCTTTAGGATTGGCGCTATTTCGAGTCGCGCTTTGATTCAAGCTTGCGTCAGATTCTTCATTAGCTTTTGCGGATTCACTACTATTCGACTTGGTGACAGATTGTTCTGGCACTTGATCGTATGGAAGCGTAGATCTATGAGCACTCCTTACTCTTGACTCGTCATCGCGAGAGCTTCGATGATAGCCTCTTTCGTATTCTCTTGGCCCTCTTCTTCTGTCGTCGCGATCTCTGTATCGGTCGAATTCCCTGTATCGATCTCTATCTCTACTTCTATCTCTTTCGCGAGCCCTGTAATCCCTATCATATGAAGTCATCCGGCTGTCGTCTGCAGCCTCTCTACTAGCTTTTTGCAAGGAATCGCGGGTTGAGTCTCTGTTGTCATGGTATCTGCGGCCCGAGCCCGATTCGCTTGGTAAAGGCTCCCGCAAAGACGAAGAGTTACGATTAGAGCCCGAGGATTTACTCGGAGAGCGTGATCGATCGCGTGGTCTGTGTCGAGACTCAGACATGATGTAGAAACAATGAAGTTGGAGTGTGCGTTTTTGTGTGTTCTAGAATTTGTGAGAGGAAATAAGTGGGAGTTCAAAAAAAATAGTGTGTAGGGGGTTGGACTTTTTTCTTCTCAAACCACAAAACCTATAATTTATTGCCTTGTTCAACTCTTATCAGCACTAATATTCGCCATCTCAACATACTTTGTAGTATGGAAACATCTATCAGATAAGAAACCAACAATCGAATATATTCACATAATGGAAAAATACCTACCAGCTAACAGATTGCCCTCCTTGTATTCCGATTTCAGACGACTTCGAGAAATTAACCCTGACGGATACAATGCAAATATCGAGACATGGAAGCTGGCATTGACAAGATTGGTGGCAGAAAGAACAGGACTGGAAGACGACAAGCTTAGTTTTCAAGCGAGCGGGATCATGGAGCTATTCAACAGCGATACATATGGTGTACCACTGGCACTGGACTGTGTTTTGGATACAGCTGTGCAAGATCATACATTTTATCCTCTCAGCATTTATCTAAAACTTGAAAAGCCAATTCAACAGCAAGCATCCTGGATTTCTCCATCGACAATGGTATCCTGGGCATTGAACAAATCAGGTCTGTACAATCCGCACTGGCAGTCTGCAGCATCGTCTTCGAAGCATGATAGCCTAGTGAAACTCAAGCCGCAGAAGTATGTGGTGATTTCACTTGTGGAGAAGCGGGCCGCCCAGCTACTTGCCACCATAGAAAAAGACGGCTCTTATACTGGAACCCTTTTTACAAAGCACTTGTTTCGTGCAATGCTGGCAAAAGACTTGACTTCTTCTGACATTGACGTGCTGTTGACGTACTTGTCCCGTGACACCCGCGCAATAGCACTCCGAGAAGATACAATCAAGTTTGAACCTGCAGGTCACCATTCAGTTATCTCTGAACAAGATCGTGCCGTTGCCAACTTACGACAAACTTACTACGATGCCACTTTACGCACAAATAAATTGGCCGATCAAATAACAAATTTGACAGAGTCCGCAAAGACTGCGCTACAAGCTAAGAACCAAATACGTGCTAAGTTTGCGCTCAAATCCCGACGATTGGCACAGGACGCACAGGATAAAGCTTTGGAAATGGGCGCACGAATAGAGGCTACACTTCATGCGATTGACAACGCTGCAACAAGCGTAGAGGTTATGAATGCACTTGCTGCCGGTGTTGATGTTCTCACCAATCTCAACAATGCAGTTGGAGGAGTTGAACGGGTTGCAACTTTGGTAGATGAACTCGAGGATGTTACAGCCGATGCTGAAGCCATTACTGGAGAAATCAACAAGCTGGGTGCTGGAAAGATTAGTGAGGCCGAGGTTGACGAAGAGCTGGAAGCTCTTTTGGAACAAGAACAGAATAAGGTACCAAAACACTCTATTCCCGAAACAGAAGCATCAGCCGCAGAGCTTGCCAAAGTGCCCAATGCACCTACCAATGCGCTGCCCAGTGCTAGAAGAGAGGAACAACATCAAGTAGAGGAACTTACAAAACAATTAGAGGAAGTAGGATTCTAAACACACATAACTCTTTTTTTAAATTAAATAAACATAGTATTATAGCATTTAGTGCTTCTTGCCAGCAGCAATGTCAGCGTAGACGTCCAAAGGAGAGGGGACAAGAGGAGTCTCCTTCCAAAGGTTGGGGGTGAGGAAACCGTAAGTGTTACCGACGGCAGCGAAGGTAGCCTTAAGGGTGTTCTCGGTGGTTCTGGTAGAACCGGAAGAAGAAGTGTAAGCATCCTCAACACCGGCGAGTTGGAGAAGTCTCTTGACGGTAGGGGAGGCGACGACACCAGTACCACGGGGAGCGGGGATGATTCTGACGAGGACGGAACCACACTTACCGGTGGTCTTGTTGGCCAAAGAGTGGGGCATACCAAGGGAGGTACCCCAGTAACCTCTTCTGACGGGGATGATGGAAAGCTTAGCAATGATGATGGCGGCACGGATGGCGGTAGCAACTTCCTTAGCGGACTTGATACCCAAACCGACGTGACCGTCAGAGTCACCAACAATGACAACAGCCTTGAATCTGGTACGTTGACCGGCAGTGGTTTGCTTTTGGACGGGCTTGATCTTCATAACCTCATCCTTAAGATCGGGGAGGAATTGATCAATGATTTGGAACTCCTTGACGGGGAGGGAGTGGAAGTAGATCTCCTCCAAAGAAGTGACCTTGCCGGCCTTGACGAGACGACCGAGCTTGGTAACGGGTTGCCATCCCTTCTCTTCTTCACGACGGGGGCCACCACGACGGGGACCGCCACGGCGAGGACCGCCACGGCCGAATCCACCACGGGAAGCGGGAGCACCTTGAGTTTGAGCAGCGTCAGCCATTGTTAGATTCTGATGTCGTTAGGGTGTTACTAGGTTGAGGAACAATCCAAATAGAGACTATGGGAGGGGGGTGGAATAGGATCGCGCGAAAGCGAGAAGAAGATTTATTCGTAATGAAAATTTTCCAGCGCGACATGCCTGTTTGGGAAACGTGCCCAGATATACTGCGGTTAACACAGTCACGGCTGATGAGATGTAAATATAATGCGCTGACTAAGGGCCACCCTGAGATAGGGCTTTTAGCCATGTACTAAAGACATAGGATATCAGACATAACACCACTCTTTATCTTTTTGGGAGTTTGGCTCGAGAACCCTGACCCCCTTAGAAAGTCGTGGGGAACATGCGCTTAACATCGTCATCAGCCAATTTTGATGCTCGAATCTCGGGATCACGGGCAGAAACACAAAAATTAGAAATGTTTAAAGGGCGAGCGGACCCATTGGACCCAGACCCATACCTCGACAACTACCATCTACGCCAAAATGCACATTGTTCTCAGCTGTGGCCAGGGAATTGACTGATTTGGACGGGACAGACGCGTTTGGCACAGAAACAGCTGTCGAACGATACCAATTGCAGTTGTACAATGCGTTGATTGGACATGCATCTTTGTTTGTTTGTGTGTATACAATTATGCGCTAGACCCAACTGGATCCAAAGTTCTATTCGCCAATACGTAACGCTATATAAATAGGCAATCTCCCTCACTTTAGTGGCCTGTTATAATTCTCCTCCGTCTTTACTTGTTCCCCAGATAAACAACCATCCCCCATTGTCAAATCGCCAACCCATTCAAAGCATTCAATCATCATGTCGTAAGTATTTCCAGCGTGTATGCGTGCGTGGCTCCTGATACCCGGCGCTAATTTGCTATTTCATTTCGTTCCACATACTAACTGATCATTTACTCAGATACGCTCAAGCTGCAACTGTAGGCGCTGCCCAACCTGATACCGAAGACACTGTCCCCGTTCAAGATGTCAATGTGACCCCTCAAGAAGTCAAGAAGGCTCTGGACGAAGTCCCACCTGTTGAAGAGGAAGAGGAATCTTCGGCTCCCGCCGCCTCGTCGGAACCCACCACCAGCTCAGTAAAGGCAAAGGCCTCCGAGGCCAAGGAAGAGTTGGCCGCAGGGGCTAAGAAGGCCAAGAAGGAGCTGGAATCATCAGCATCTAAGGCTAAGGATGAACTGGACGATTTGGCGTCATCTGCCTCGTCTGCTGCCTCGAAAGCCGCGTCAGAGATCCCAGCATTCCTCCCCGAGATTGTGTATACCGCTGTTGCCGGTATTGTCGGTGGTCTGGTCGTAAGTAAGAAGGCTGGTACTGATAAGGGAATTGGCGCTGGCGTGCTTATCGGTGCTTTGATTGGAACCTACTTTGTCTTCTCGCAAAAGAGTGCTTCAAAGACCGAGAAGAAATAGACAAGTACATACTGGCCAAGTTTGCGTGTCTTGAATCTTTCTATTATAATATAAACATTAATTACACTTGCCTATTTATTGATCAACTGTATCACATATTTTAGATATAATGAATCTTACCTTTAGTGCATTCTCTAGTATTCTGATTGTACCACATCCATGTACCTGGATTTCTGCAAGATCTGTGTCAATACACAACTCCCTCAGCAATAGGTACATTGGTATATTAAAACCCTAAGCGACAAATTATACTCAATCGTCCACAAAATTGAAACCACATTGATACAAGCTCTTCAAAAATTCAGCATATTAATACAATTTTGACCAAACACTTGCACAATGACCTTGGGAAACTTACGTGCTGCTTTTACGCCGTATACTTTAAATCATGGCCTCACGTAGCTCTCTCTCAAATCCATACTCTACCCCAAAATTTTAAATTCTGGGGGTAAAATGAGAAAAAAAAGCCAAACAATTTACTTTCAATCATGTTTTGTCACACTTTGTTGATTTTTTTTTAAAAATGTCATTTAATGTATGTTTGAACATGTCACGATTTGAGATGGGATTCATTAAATGTGTACGCTGATTCGTGATATCATACAAAATGAGGTTAGACGTCTCGAAAATTTAAAACACATTTAATGTATTCCTGTATAGATCGGGATGTTGGACCCTTTGGGGTAAAGAAAGGTGTAATATTTGTTTCACGAAAGAAATTACATATATCTTAGAGAACAGCGCTGATTTGTTGCTCAAAGTATAGGACGAAACAATGATGTCTCTCATTTTCATTATTTGAATATTTTCTTTTTGCTGGCTCATTAAAAGACTTATTTCACTAGTCATTTTGGTATACACTCTGCTTTTTTCTCCTACAAATCTGGGGCATGATCAGTAATGTGTGTGATGATAATACTGCTGAGTTAAAGTTAAAGTTGTTCAGTCGTATTTTCTTTTAACAGCGTCAAGTATGATAAATAGTTTTGTTCAGACACCAGCAAGTACTATAATTGTAACACACCAGGTAGAGCCACCGTGAATTGCAACCATGGCAACACCCGAGTATGAGACCGACAGCTGGCCCGATAACCACTTATTGTCTTGTGAAGATGCGCAGAATGCGCCTACTTTAGCCCCTTTAATCATCGTGTCCAACCAGCGGGATTTGACCCTCGATTCATTGAAAAGACATTGGGCGTGTCTGAATACAGTCTCTAATATATTGTAGGCTTTGAAATGCCTATATCGTACATCGTTGCTATGTAAGCAGAAAACAGACGGTGTGGATCTCAGATATGCATTTGAATTTCATGTACTATAGCTGGAATCTGGCCCAAACAGAGCACTATAGCTGTTACGTTGTTTTTACTGCTTTCTAAAATTTGTAGGATCTATATGAATTGAATTCAAGGTCTTATCCCTACAAAATGTTTCATTTTTCTTTTGTAGTATTTCTAAGCACCATGAAAAAAGTACACCCACCACAATCTTTTTTTCTCTTTTGCTGCTGTCATCTTCTACGGTTCTTTGCCTATAAACTTTCTAGACTTTCATTCATAGAATTTCATGCATTTCTTTTTGTACGTTTTTCCATAATTTGCTTTTTTTCTTTTGTTTTTAAAGATATTTTTATAATCCCAGTTGTTCTTCATTTGTGTTATATAGTCAAACACTGATGTATATAATACCATTGAATTTCCCGCTAACTCTTCTACAATTCTTTTCAAAAAAATCTTTGTTTCCATACTTTAGTCCTTTCGTTTGCTTTAAATTTTGAGATCCAAGTACCACTGGAACATTTTTAGATTTTGATTTTTGAATTTTTTTTCTACTTTAGAAAAGTGTGATTGATGTAAGTAGCACTCTGTTTGTTTTTTGTATATTTTTTCATGGTTGTTATGGTATATTTGAATGAATCTTTAAACATCTGCGGAAATAAATCAACAGGTTATGATTGGTTATAATTGATTTGGGTCAGGTGCCAACGTTTTATGGTCATCTTCATGGCAGCTCATGGTATCGGTCTAGCTAGCTCATTATTCATATGCTGAAAATCAACTGAAAAACGCTTGTGTACAATCTTCCCTGGTTTTGAAGACTGTCAACCTGAGTTTACAAGAATGAAACAAACGGCACGAAACGAGCATCATATCCAGCATCAAGCGTTTTCCTACTTTAGATATCATGGATAGCTTACGGCAGTCTTCATTTTGTACCGCAACGTGTATTCTCGGCTTTCGAAATACCCAAGTCAACTGTGGTCAGCTGGCTCCAACATACCTCAAGAGGCAGTCGCATTAATCTATGAGTTGTTTCAACACCATGCTGTTAATTCCGTCACACTTCAACATTTTGCATATTTTCCCATCCGAGACAATAACCACCACGGAGAGTGCCATATTCTCAATGGTATTCTTAGCAGTCGTTTGATACGTTACTCCAAAATCTGAACAAATTCACGATATATTGTCAATATCATACTTTTGATACTGCAATAGTTGTTTCAATTGCTATTTTCGTATCCATTTCCAATAAGGTTCAATAAATACAAAGCCCGTTGTGGCGCGTTGTGTTTATAAACGAGCACGAGGCAATGAAACAAACGCTATTCCTTTTACATTTTTCAATCAATTGAACATCTTTGCATTAATTTGGGTCTTTCTCCACGCCATCACTAGTTGATTCTTTGCGGGTGTATCGTCTTTTGTTTATTTTTGGAAACAGCTCAACTGCTATGTCCATTTCATGCTGAATACGTGGTCTAGGCAACGGAATTAAGGTATCATTATAGAAACTTTTTTATTGGTTGATTTTACCTAAGCCAATAATCTAGTGCCTGTTTATTGATAGACAAGAATCTTTCACACTTTGTCTTATACTTTTGGTTTAACTAGCAAAGATTTGAGAAACTGGCCGATGCTTCTTTACAGACTTTCGGTTGAAGATTTAGGGTTTATAGTCTTTGTTTGACCCACCACAAATTTCATTTTCAGCTTTGACTACACATGCTCACCGCTATGACAAGGTACATCTGTTTAACTGCCAAAACTCTTTTCACATTTTCTTGCCCTTTTTGTCAAATCTCGTTGATACTGTCAGTTTTTTCTCTTGTTTTCTTTTTACCAATTCGATGTCTCTATTTTTGCCGATTCATTGCTTTTTCCTAGCTATCTTTCAAGTTTCCAACAAGAGATGCCATTTGTTTGGAGACTGTGAAATGCACAAACACAATAGACGAAACACGCTAGGCGGGTTGCCTATTCGGGTAACTAATTGATGTATGCATGTATGGGCGAATTCTTTTAAGCTTTTGCAAGTTTGAATCAATTATGAATCAGTTAAAAACAATTTTTCGTTTGCGTTGAGAGTATCGAAACTTGAGAAACTTTTGAAAAAACCTTCAGTTTGACTTAAAAAAAGTGGTTTGAATTTTTGGTTGTCTTTTTCTTTTCATTTTTATCTTTTATTTTACTCCTGTTGTCGAGATTTTGCTTTTAAACCAATTGGAATCAAGATCAGTTTATGATAGCTTGAGACCTCTAAGAATGAAGGCACGATACTAGCATAAACACTTTAGTTTTGGGTTTTGCCATAATTATTTACGCTAAGAGAATGATCAAGATGCTTAGCTTTGAATTCATTGTGGGTATTCATAGTGAGTTTACCACATCGTGAACTACTAATATGATTCGATATCCATTTGCCGATACCCATGCATGCTTTGCATCTACAGTTATTTCTTCAAAGGACCGCAGATACTTAACCCTTAATAACTTATTTTGTTCAACTCTATTTTTTTCTCCCTTTGCCTTCTACTGCAAAGCGCCAGATTTACTTTACCTTTGGCACAAAAGTATTCCCTTGATGACTTGTTATGAAGGGGTAGAAGAAAGTTGTGCTGTCAGATACCTTTTGCTAGTTCGGGGACCATTTCAACAAGAAAAAATCATCATCTCTATTTGTTTTATTTTTTTACTAACGTGTTTAATATCAATAGGAACAATTCTCTAGACAACATATCCCCCATAGACCCTTCTTCACTGCTCCTGAGCTATCCTCATCAACCCAAGCACGCAACTATCACACCCCCTAGCCATCCCAGCAGTACTTCTTCACTTAGCATATACGATCTCGATCTGAGCTCTGTGTCGGACGATCAACCGTTGCCGCAGCAAACACATTCGATCTTTTTGACCGATTCCAAGATGTCTAGGCAGCCGTACAATCCCCATCAATACTATCATCAACCGTCCACTCGCGAGCAAAGTGTGTCCTCTGGATCCCCGTTAGAGTCTCAATCACAGTTATCGCCGCCACAACAACACTCTCAACCTTTTTCACAGACGCAACAACAGTCACAAATCCAATTCCAGTCTCAGCCATCATTGCAAAATGATTTTCAGTCACAATCTTTGCTTCAACAGCCTTCTCACATTCAACCACAGTCACTTTCGCTATCTCAACCACCTTTGCTTTCTCAGCCTTCTTCGCTTTCGCAAACACAATCACTTTCGCAAACACAATCACTTTCGCAAACACAATCACTTTCGCAGTCGCAAATACTCTCTCAACCATCTTCTCTTTCACAGCACCAGTCGTTTTCTCAGCAGCCGTCACTGTCGCAACCACAGCTTCATTCACAATCACGTTTGCAACAACACTCGCAGACTCAGCAGCAAACGCAAGCTATTTCTACTTCGCAACAGCAACATTCGCTTTATTATGCTCCCTCTACACTTACTCAGCAGCCACAGTCATCTAACCAAAGTTATTACGCGGAACCCAATTGGAACCAGTCATACGGAATCAATGTTTACGATCTAACTCCTAGTCTGATGCGGACTACAGCCTTGAGTCAAACAGGTTTGGCCGATCATGACGTTCCCAAAGCTGCAATCAAAATTATCGGTAAATTGGATTCTATGGCGCATAACTGGACCCCTGAAGAAACGGAGAACCAACGTCGATTGGTTGAGTTTACTCGTTCGCAGCAAGGCCATACTGTTATTGCAGAGTTCCGTCAGCTGGATGCCAGAGATTACGTGCAAAGCTCGCGATGCATTTCGTGTATCATGTGGACGGAAAAGTCAAAGTGCTATGTAACTTCAGTAGACTGTATTTTTCTACTGGAGCAGCTCATCAATGTCAAGTTCACGGTTGAGGAAAAGAACAGAATTCGCAGAAATCTGGAGGGCTACCATCCCCAAACAGTTTCCAAAGGCAAGCCTGATTCAGGTAGGTTTTTTAGAACCATTATGGAGTTCCCGGCTCCTAAGCCTCGCAACATTGAGAAGGATGTCAAAGTTTTCGAATGGGAGCTGTTAAGCAAAGCACTTGAAAAAATTGTTGGCAAATATAGCGCGGTTACCAGTTCATATCTTCAGCAACACCATTCGACTTACATGTATCAAAATATGTCGCCTCAGTTGTTCCCGCCTCATTACGATACTAATCCTAGTGGTTTAGGTGTCCCGACTGGTCCAAGCAACGAGCTGTATTATGCTCCCAATGCGCATGCGCATGCTCAGGTCCAAGCGCACGCTCAATCTCAAACACAAGTTCAAGCTCAGGTCCAAGCTCAGCCCCAACTTCATCTTCCAGCTCACCATCATCCGTACCAACAACAACATCACTATCAACAACAACAACAACAGCCCCATCAGCAGCGGGCTATCATGGGGACCCATATTGGGGCTTCCAGTTTGACTTCTACAACGCTCCCACGCCAGACCATAGGACCTATTTCTAATCACAGTGGTAGTAGCACTCCTGGCTTGTCTAGTGTCAATTCTCGTGATCCCAACAATCCCGATCCGCGTGATTCAATCAACTCATCATCCAGCTCCAGTTCTCGTGATCCAAACAATCACAATCCACACGATCCGAGCAACCCAGGTATGGGCGGTTCATACCGCTAATTTTTATTATCTTGTTTTTTTTTTCTTCTTCTTTTCTGTTTGGCGTTACTTGTTTTCTTTTCGTTTTTTTTCTATATTTTTTTCTTATCTTGGCTTTGTTTTTGCTGGTCATTTCACCTTTCTGTTTCGATATGCTTTTCTGCTGCAATATTTGGCTGGGCTCAAGTGTAACCCATTCACACTCTTTTCTATCACAGGTTTTATGTGGAATTTGGTTATTGAAAAAAGCTTTCCAGGCTTTTGTGGTTGCTTGTAGCTTTGTCTGATCTTTTTCCCTTTGTTGTTTGCAGTTAATTCTGATATAAATCTCACACGCAAACACAAAAGAAACCTATATTATACATAATAATATACACACACTTGAGCCCATTTTTTAATATTCAAAAGGAGATAGCAGAAATTGTGGTTTTTTAATTTATATATCTCGCTATTTAAAATACATGGATTTAAAAAACATAATATCTACAGAGCGTTAAATCTCTGTTTTATTTGATCAAAAACATTATTTCAAAATCAAACACATAAAAATGATGTGCTTATATTCTACTTCAGCAAGGATTCATCAATAGCATGTAACATAATATTTACTGAAAACACGATTCCAAGTTTTTTAAGAAATGATTTTTTTATTAGAATATAATGCATAATTATCTGGATTTTAATTGAGGAAGTTGTACCCACCTGGTTGTAGCGAAGCGTCGGTATACATTTATGTGTATAAGATGCGAGCTATTTTGATCAATATTTTGTCGAGCCAACATTGGCGTCATATACTGCTTGACACTGATTTGGTATAGGTTCAACAAACCTTTACAGATGGGATAATCAATCACTAACGAAGTTCTGCAAACAAATACATTTCTAGTTTTCATGTATACAGTCAGTTTTAGGCCGAGTATAACGAGACTCATGCTTGAGAGCACTTCGTCGGAATTAAGGTTAGTAGACTTTACAAACAACTAAAAGATTTTGAAGCTCTGGATCTTGGTAAAATTTCAAGCCAATGACTGAAATTATGTACTACTTTACTTTCAATGCAACTTTTCGGCAGCCTAGACATAAGTATGTACTTCATAATTGGCTAAATTTTAGTAATGACCCGACAGAATATTAGTTAAAATATCTTATTTTGTGCGCAGATAAGTACACATAATATTATTGTATAATATCAACACTATGCTACAACAAAACTATGCATTTTAAGATTTATACAAAGCATTTTGATACTTGAGATAAACATCTTGTATCTATAATTCAAGTACTAAAACGTATCTTGTAAAAAAAAGTCTCTGAAGACATGTGAAATGAACTGGCTTCTGTAAAACGTTTGAGAAACAAACATGAAAGAAGAGCCATACACCGACCAGGCCTGTGTGAATTTCAAGAAGCCAAGCCACGGCAAGACCCCTGGCCACTCGGTTCAAGAAAGTGGGCGACCGGCTCCTGTTTGTGTACACACATTTCTGGCCATGCAGTGGGTCTAACAAGGTGTGTACAGCTCCTAACCCTCTGAGAATCAAGGCCAAGTGTGAAGCAGCGCTGAAGCTGTTCCGAAGCCTGTTGAAAGAGTGATCCAAAGGCGGATATTTGGGCATCTTTAGGATACAGTTGTACACAAGTGTTGAGCACTTGTAAAGGCTCGCACTTCCCGTTTAGTACAAGCGCAACATCTGTTTCGTTGGTCCGGTATAAGTTTGACAGTGATGTACCATTACATTGTAATCGTCGCAGACTACATCCAAGTGTCACAGAGCAACTGTTGCACTGTTGGTTTTATCAATTTTCAGTTAGCAACATGTACTATGTTGTGTTGTTACAAGATCATCGAAACAATCACAACATAACAGATGTAACCACGAAACAGGCACCACACAAGGCAAGTGCTGAAAACTGGTGTTTTAGTGACTGTTCTCCCTCTCTTTCTTCCTCTTTTGCTGTAAGATTTACCCCACAAAGGTTGTTTCTGGCAAAAAAAAAACTTGTGAAAGCCTATTGTTTGATCAACAATTCTCGCTTTGAGCAACATACAGTGTAGCCATCTTTCTGTGACATGCAGCGTTTATAATAACACTGTACACACAAGCAGCGTGCTTTGTTTCCCCGTTCTCTACACAAACTCTCTCAGAGCCAAAGCCAGAGCCAGAGCCAAGGCCTCCAACCCCAGAAATCTCTCGGGACTTACGGCTACAAAGCCCAGCCCCAGAGTTTTCAGAGCCTGCAAAGCCTGTAGAAAGTGGTTATCGGCCGACTCGGACTCGGCATAAACGGGCTAGATGAGCATCTTTGCTTGTCAAGGGTTAGGATGTGCATTAAAAATTGGCTTGCTCTGATTGGCCTCTGAGCAGCTGGCTGTTTGCATGCCGAGTTCTCGGAAAACCCTATCTGCGCGGTCATTGTGTACACCCCGTGTCGTCGGGATTGTCGGTGCTGCAATCGGTGCTTTCAGCGCAGCAGACCCCGTTGCAACAACCGGACCCGGATCCGGACCCAGAGCCGGAGCTGCGAGCACCGGCGCCGATTGCCTGTTCGTTTCCTGCATAGAAAACAGGGCAAATGAGAACCGCTGCTTTTGTTTGTTTGCTTGTCCTCTTTCCTCGTGAACACATGAACGACACGAGGCTGTATACACTGAGAACATTCATCGCTCATACATTCCTGCTATGAGGTCAGAGCGCGGTTAAGCTTGGGTTACGGAATGATATTGCCCGTTGCTGATTGGCCCGTACCCTCTGTACCCCATACTGATCTAGGTCCTGCCGCCCGTTTCTGGCTTGCAAAGCTCCGTGGTTAGCGCTTGGTTAAGCTTTTTCTGCGGGTTATCCACGACGACATTGTGTTTTAGTATACGCATCGCTACTATCGCCAAAATTAAAATTGCATCCTCCTCATTGGCCAATGGCTCTTTTCCTCGCAGTACTGTTCCTAAGTATTTAAACCAAAAATTTTTTCCTTCTTTTATCTCTTTTCCTTCTTTTTCTTCTTCTTTTTCTTCAGTGTTTCATTACTCCATCCCTTAACCCTTCCCTCCATTACATATACGTCACAATGTTGTCTGCCAGACTTCATGCTCTCAAGTCGGTATGTTCCAACGCTCCCATGTGCTTTCCTGCGTTTGTGTATTATCATCGTTGCAATCAGCTCGAATTCTGCCAGTCTAAACTTTGACGGCAGAACTATGCTTTTGCGGTGCTAGGATAACGCAAAATGCAATTAATTCTTGTAACACACCTACTAACAAACGTTTCTATAGAGCGTCCGCTCCTCCACCAGAGCTTTCGCTACCGCTGCCGACTCTCAAATCACCAGAGACTCTAAGGTCAACCAAAACGTCTGGGAATCCGACACCTTCATCAACTACAAGAAGAACCTCGAGAACGTCAACATTGTCAAGCAAAGACTTGGTCGCCCCTTGACTTACGCCGAGAAGATCCTTTACGGACACTTGGACAAGCCCCATGAGCAAGACATTGAGCGTGGTGTCTCTTACCTCAAGCTCAGACCCGACCGTGTCGCTTGTCAAGATGCCACCGCCCAAATGGCCATTCTTCAATTCATGTCCGCTGGTATGCCCGCTGTCGCTACCCCCACCACCGTCCACTGTGATCACTTGATTCAAGCTCAAGTTGGCGGCCCTGCCGATTTGGCCCGTGCCAAGGACATCAACAAGGAGGTCTACAACTTCTTGTCTACTGCCACCGCCAAGTACAACATTGGTTTCTGGGGCCCTGGTTCCGGTATTATTCACCAAATCGTTCTTGAGAACTACGCCTTCCCCGGTGCTCTCTTGATCGGTACCGACTCCCACACTCCTAACGCTGGTGGTCTCGGTCAACTCGCCATCGGTGTTGGTGGTGCCGACGCCGTCGACGTCATGGCTGACCTTCCTTGGGAGCTTAAGGCCCCCAAGATCATTGGTGTCAAGCTTACTGGTCAACTTTCTGGCTGGACTTCTCCCAAGGATGTCATTCTTAAGCTCGCTGGTATTCTTACCGTCAAGGGTGGTACTGGTGCCATTGTTGAGTACTTTGGTGAGGGTGTTGATGCTCTTTCTGCCACTGGTATGGGTACTATCTGTAACATGGGTGCCGAGATTGGTGCTACCACTTCCGTCTTCCCCTTCAACCCCTCCATGGAGGCTTACTTGAAGAAGACTTCCAGAGGTCCTATCGCCGACTTCGCCAAGGTCTACCAAAAGGACTTGCTTGTTGCCGATGAGGGTGCTGAGTACGATCAACTCATTGAGATTGACTTGTCCACTCTTGAGCCCTACGTCAACGGTCCCTTCACTCCCGATTTGGCTACCCCCATCTCCAAGCTCAAGGATGTCGCCGTTGAGCAAGGATGGCCTCTTGAGGTCAAGGTTGGTCTCATTGGTTCTTGTACCAACTCCTCTTACGAAGATATGGAGCGTTCTGCTTCTATTGCCCGTGATGCCATGGCCCACGGTCTTAAGTCCAAGGCTATCTTCACTGTTACCCCTGGTTCCGAGCAAATCCGTGCCACCATTGAGCGTGACGGTCAACTCCAAACTTTCCTTGACTTCGGTGGTCTCGTTCTTGCTAACGCTTGTGGTCCCTGTATCGGTCAATGGGATCGTAGAGACATCAAGAAGGGTGACAAGAACACTATTGTTTCTTCTTACAACCGTAACTTCACTGCCCGTAACGATTCCAACCCTGAGACCCACGCTTTCGTCACCTCTCCCGATTTGGTCACAGCCTTCGCCATTGCTGGTGACTTGAGATTCAACCCCCTTGTTGACACTCTTAAGGACAAGGACGGTAACGAGTTCAAGCTTGCTGAGCCCACTGGTCTCGGTCTCCCCACCAACGGTTACGATGCTGGTCAAGACACTTACCAAGCTCCTCCCAAGGACAGAGCTTCCGTTCAAGTCGATGTCAGCCCTACTTCTGACCGTCTTCAACTTCTTACTCCCTTCAAGCCTTGGGACGGTAAGGACGGTGTTGAGCTCCCCATTCTTATCAAGTCTCTTGGTAAGACTACCACTGACCACATCTCCATGGCTGGTCCTTGGTTGAAGTACAGAGGTCACTTGCAAAACATCTCCAACAACTACATGATTGGTGCTATCAACGCTGTTAACGGTGAGGCCAACAACGTCCAAAACGTCTACACTGGTAAGTGGGACGGTGTCCCCGAGACCGCCATCTCTTACAGAGATGAGGGTATCAAGTGGGTTGTCATTGGTGGTGAGAACTTCGGTGAGGGTTCTTCTCGTGAGCACGCTGCTCTTGAGCCCAGATACCTCGGTGGTTTCGCCATCATTACCAAGTCTTTCGCTCGTATCCACGAGACCAACTTGAAGAAGCAAGGTCTTTTGCCCCTTAACTTCATCCACCCCGAGGACTACGACAAGATCAACCCTACTGACAAGATCTCTCTTCTTGGTCTTAAGGATCTTGCTCCTGGTAAGCCCGTTAAGTGTGTTGTCACTCCTGCTGAGGGTGCTGCTTGGGAGACTGAGCTTTCTCACACTTACAACGCTGAGCAAATCGAGTGGTTCAAGTACGGTTCTGCTTTGAACAAGATGGCTGCTGCTAAGAAATAAATTTGATTGTCTTTTCAATCTAATTAACCTTATTTGCATCTCTCATCTTATCAAAAACGACAGCTTGAGTTTATTTGAATTGTCACAGTTCTGATTAACTTTAAAAAATATAACTATGTAATGTAATGAAACGAATACTATTCTTGTGACTGGCTAAATTGTGTGATCTTGTTGTAGCAGCCTTCTTTCAGTTGGACAGGTTTTTCTACCAATTATATCCTTCTTCAGTCTCCAGGGTAAGGGTGAGGCATATGGGATATTTTTTTCATCCTGGCTGAAGGATGTTGACCTCTAAGCAGTTAGGTAGCGATTGCATTGATATATTCATTCACCCAAGCTTGCGCATACATATTATACAGCATCACAACAATGTACAAGACTCCTGTTACGAGAATTGCAGCGATACGTGCACCCGGTAGACGGTATCTCCATATCAAAGAAACAAAGCTGGTGGAGGTTCCTGGCGTCGAGGCCAGTGCCGAGCCTGTGAAGGGCGGGAACGTGTTTGGAGGAGTTATTCAGAATGCCAGTGAAGAAGGTATGTTGAATTGAAGAGATTATATCGATAATAATCTGCTGATACTAACGAGTCTTTGTTTTATGTGATAGTCAACTTTGACATTATAGGCCGACTTTTGAAGGTTTCGCTGCCAGCGTCGACCAACTTGATTCTCAAGCGCAAGTCGTTGTTGTCAATTGCGTCTGCTGGATCAGGGGCCGAGAATCTCACCAATCAGATGACTTCGTCGCTAGCGGCGCCGTTTTCGTATCTCAAAATGTACCAGTCGGTGATTGCCACGACTCCGCTGGCGCTCACTGTCAGCTCGCCTAACCAGCCGGTTGTGATCAAGCTTGATGGCCGGGTAGATTGGGAAGTGCAGACGGACAAGGTGTTGGCGTATGCTGGACCTACATTGACTGTTTCGCCGACGTCTGTGTTGTCGCTCGGCGCAAAGGGGACGGTCACTGGACGAGGTGTGCTGGCTCTGGCGGGATCCGGGGATGTGTACGCAGTGGATTTGGAGGAAAACGAGTCGTTTTTGGTTCGCTCTGAAACGGTGCTGGGACACTTGGTCCAAAGAGGTGCCAAGGTAGAGACTGTAGCCAAGGTGTTTGAGGATCCGACAGAAGAGCGTGAGCGCGAAGTACAGGCTTTGGAAGAACAGGCAAAGAGAGAGGGGCTTAGTTTGGTGAGAAGAGCTGCTACAAAGGTCGTGGATTGGTCGTTGCAGGCTTGGAGCTCAGCTTGGAGTAGAGCAACAGGTAGCTCTGGATTTGTCAGAGTTCATGGTCCAACCACGGTTCTGATTGAGGCCGATGGCGTGCCAAACAATACCAGAAAACTGAGATTTGATCGTACAACAATTCCTCCTCTTTACAGTGGCAGCGGTAACCAGAGCCAAAAGGTCACAACTATCAAGAGAGATAACCCAAAGGATTACTTGAAGGTTGTGACAATTGAAAACGGCAAAGCCAAGTTTGAAAGCGTTGATACTTTCAAATCGCTTTAAAAAGGTGTATATGTAAATTAATTAGACAATTGTAATATGCAGGAGAAAAAAAAAATATGTATAAATTTATGGTAATGAAAAAATGTCTAAGAGTGCTGACGAGTATTTGAAATTGTGCCGCTGCCCAAGACACGGCCTTGATCGTTATAGAGCACCAAGTACTGGCCAGTAGCGATCGCGCGCCTGTCGGAAGCCAGTTCGACTTCGATCCCGGATCCAACCCGCTTGACGGCCACAACCGGCTCTTCTTCCTGCAACGATCTATACTGGACGCGGAGATTTTGTTGTTCTGGGGCATCCAGATCGACCTGGCCAAGGAAATCAAACTGGTCACAAATGACATGGCGAGAGTACAGTTCTGGGTTGTTGACGCCTTGGACAATATAGATAGCGTTGAGCTTCGGGTCTTTGCGAGAAACGTACCAGACGCCGCGAGTGGCAGGATCGGATTGAGGCAGGCAGAGCCCTGATTTCTGGCCAACTGTGGCGTGCCATAATCCCTGATGTTGGCCGACCAAGACTCCACCGGGCGATGTGTAAATAGGCCCCGGGCAAGGTGAGAGGTATTCTGAAAGGAACTTGCGGAAGCTGTTGGACGACTGCTCGACAAAACAAAGTCCTTGTGAGTCAGGCTTCTCAGCGGTGGGGAGGTCAAAATCGTGCGCGAGCTGGCGGACCTCGGGTTTTGTGTAAGTGGCGAGAGGAAATAGAACGTTTTGCAGGACCGTTGGCGAGATGGAGGAAAGATAGTAGCTCTGATCTTTAGGCAAATGGCCAGGTCTCAATAGATGTACCGAGCCAGAAGCGATGTGTTTGCGCACCGACGCATAGTGTCCAGTGGCCAGCCACCAGTCTCCAGACTGCCGACTCTGATCCGACAGCATGTTGGTCTTGATATGGTTCACGAGCGATCCAAACTTGATGTGTCTGTTGCATCCCACATCTGGGTTGGGCGTCATCCCTTTCGAGTACATTTCAATCATGGGCCCAAACACTTCGTTCCAGTACTCTTTTTCGAAATTGACTCGGCGCGCCTCGATTCCCACCGCCTCTGCCACCCGTTGCACATCCTGCCAGTCGGCCTCGCTTCTCTCGCATCGCCCGGTCCCGTCAGCTGTGGCGTTCCAGTTCGCCATGAAGATACCGACCACCGGGTTGTTGGGGTACTGTCTGCGCAGCAGCGCGGCGGAAACAGAGGAATCGACTCCAGACGACATGGCAATGAAGATTGGGTCTGAAGGCCCAGGAATACGCTCGACGTAGCTTGAAGTGGCCTTACATCTTGTCAAAGGCTTTTTGTATAGACAAAGCTTAGTAAAATGCCTTTTGTATTGTATCTGTCGAAACATGGTGACAATTCATGTTCAATTTGAAACGGGGAAATGTAGACTGTGTAGGTTTTTTCAGATTGATCTCAGAAGGTTTTTCAGACCAAACCCCGTAAACGGCTGTTTGTGACGCAGCTTATGTCACTGCCGCCTCTCATAGATCTGACTACAGTTCTGGATATTATGCATGTTTTTGACTGTTCCTTGATTTTGGGGTTGGCAGCCTGGGATTCTAAAATGTTCCCACTTGGTTTGTGGTTGTTACTACAGTTGTTGCACGGCACATAGGAAATGGCGCAAGTGGCAGTCTCCTGTGTCACAGCCAATGTTCGGAGATTCTGACATTTGATTGATAAACATTTGCAACTGCCGTCAGGTTGTTTGTAGCGAACAGTTTGGATCGATGGGTATGTTTCAGATGGTATTTGGGCAACGACTTGAGAGCAAATAAATAATTCCTTGGGTTTAGTGCCTAACTATTGTTATCCTAAATATTATTCTATAAATGTATCGACGTACTTTTCTTTCCTCTCTTTCTACACTTGTTTTTTCTATTATTATACTTCCATCTATCCTTCGAATCACAATGACACCCAAAATATCTTCTGTTTCGCAGGTCGATATCACTGACAAGCCACTCACCGACAAACGCGATTATAGAGCAATCACGCTTGCCAATGGGCTGGAGGCCTTGCTTATCCATAGTCCTGATTCGGATAAGGCTTCGACTGCAATGGACGTGAATGTCGGTGCGTTCGCGGATCCAGAAGATCTCCCCGGCCTTGCGCATTTCTGCGAGCACTTGCTGTTCATGGGCACTAAAAAATATCCAAAGGAAAACGCGTACAACGAGTTTTTGTCGGCCCATGGTGGATACTCAAACGCATACACTGCTGCAGAAAGCACAAACTACTATTTCGAAGTAGGCGTCGACCATCTTGAGGGAGCGCTCGACAGATTCGCTCAATTCTTTGTTGATCCGCTGTTTCTCGAGTCTTGTAAAGAGCGTGAGCTGCGGGCCGTTGACTCTGAAAATAAAAAGAATCTACAAAGCGACACTTGGCGACTCTATCAGCTTGAAAAAGGGTTGAGTAACCCGCGCCACCCATACCACAAGTTCAGCACAGGAAACTTGGAAACTCTCAAGCACCAGCCTGAGGCTGCGGGCGTTGACGTTCGTGAGCGATTGCTTGAATTCTACAACAGTCATTACTCGGCCAATATCATGAAGCTTGTCATTCTCGGCCGCGAGTCTCTTGATACTTTGGAGCAAATGGTTCTTGAAAAGTTTTCCAATGTTCGCAACACTGAGCGTGCACCACCTAGTTACACTGATCCAGTGTACACCGATGCTCAATTGGGGCTTATGGTTCGCGCCAAGCCCGTTCAGGACATTAAGAGATTGGCACTGCGATTCCCCATACCAGATCTGATGCCATACTATGAGACCAAGCCCTCGCGCTATCTTTCTCACTGTGTTGGCCACGAGGGTCCTGGATCGCTGCTTCAATTGTTCAAGAAGCATGGCTACGCAGACGATCTTAGTGCTGGATCAATGCGGATTGGTAACGGCGACGAGCAGTTCCTGATTGACATTGATTTGAACCCCTCTGGACTAGAAAACTACAAAAAAGTGCTTGAAATGACATTTGACTATCTCAACATTTTGCAAACAGAGCCGGTGCACAAGTGGATGTTTGACGAGCTTCAGACCATGGCCGAGGTGGACTTTAAATTCAAGTCAGAGACCCAGCACGCAAAGTACGTTTCTGATCTTGCCGGTCGAATGCACAGACCTTACCCACGCGAGCGGCTGCTTAGTTTTTCAAAACTAACCAAATACGATGCCGAAGCGATTCGGTCTGTTGTCAAATGTCTCCGACCCGACAACATGCAAATCTCGTTTGTCTC
The DNA here is from genome assembly GCA_022457085.1 of Saccharomycotina sp. CBS 16003. NCBI lineage: Eukaryota > Fungi > Ascomycota > Saccharomycotina sp. CBS 16003. The sequence goes on from JAJNCF010000026.1 coordinate 1,372,392, forward strand.
GCCTACTTTTGACAATCTAGAGAAGCGCGAGCAATGGTATGGTACCGAATACGACATTGCTCCGATTGAGCCAGAGTTTATTGAACGTTTGAAGAACGTCCCTCATGACGAAGAGCTGCATCTTCCCGATAGGAACGAGTATATTCCCAAGAATCTCAGTGTTTTGGACGACGACGATGCGGATAAGCTACCAGAGTTGATTTTGAAGAGTAGCAACTTGCGGGTGTGGTACAAGCCCGATACCAAGTTCCGCACTCCCAAGGCATGCGTGCGCATGTGTCTGAAGACGAAAAACACAAACAAGGACATTGATTCATTTGTCAAGACTACATTGGCAATGGATTTGCTAGATGATCAGCTTTTGAAGTTTTCCTATGCGGCAGATACCGCTGGGCTGAAGGGAGAGGTGCATGTTATTAATGATGGAATTGGTATTACATCGTTTGGGTACTCTGATAAGCTTCATGTATTAATGACGGACATTGCAAAGACACTAAAAAGCTTGAAGATTGAGAAAGATCGTTTTGAAGTCTTGAAAGAGCGTGCAATCAGAATGTACGGCAATGTGCCATTGATCAGTCCTTTTCAACAATGTAGGTTCAGATTCGACGCTCTCATTAAAGAGTCTGCGTACACTGTTGAATCTTTAACGGAGGCGTTCAAATCAGTCGGGTTTGAGGATTTACAAAATTTCATTTCAAACGAATTGCTAAAGAAAGCGTTCTTCGAAATGGGTGCATTTGGTAATTTGGAGAAAGAGGATGTATTGAAGCTTGCGGAAACTGTAGCAGGAATTGTTGACTCGTCTCCTGATCCTGACTTTGTCGGTAGTGGATCATACTTGCTGGCCAAGGGACACCGATACATTTACAATGTCTTGTTGCCTGATGAGAACAATGTCAATTCGTGTATTGAGTATTTCCTCCAAGTTGGTATGACAGCAACCGATCGTCGATTGAAGATGAAACTGGAGTTGTTGGCCTCGATTTTAGACGAGCCTGCATTCAACCAGCTACGGACTAAGGAACAACTGGGCTACGTTGTATTCTCTGGTGTGTCTCAAACCAACACTTTGTTTGGATACCGTGTGCTGGTCCAATCTGAGTACCCTGCTACGTATGTGCAAACGCGCATTGAAACGTTTTTGGTCAACAAGGCCAAATCGGTACTTGACAGCTTGAGTGCCGAGGAGTTTGCCAAGTTCCGGGACAGTTTAATCAAGGAGAAGTTGGAGAAATTTCAAAATCTACGGGAAGAGGCGCAATTCTACTTTGAGCAGATCATGAGTGGGTTCTACGAGTTTGAGCGCAAGAAGAAGGATGTCAAGATTTTGGAGACGGTTACTCAGGAAGAGGTGCGCGAGGTTTATGAACAGTTTATTGTTGGAAAGGAACGAACAGTGTTGGCGATTGTGCAAGATGCCAAAAAGCCCAAGGTTCTTACGGTTGAGACATTGATGGCGCTGAAAATGTTGAATGCGGCACATGAATTGGAGATTCCATTTGAGCATGATGAGGTTGTTGAGTTTGGCGAAGGGGTCAAGGGTCTGCCGTTGCTGGAGGTTGTGGCCAAGGTGCAACAGAAGCTTGCCGAAAAAGAAGTGGAGCCTGCCAAGATTGAACAATTTTTGAAGATTGTTTCAGAGCAGCCGGTACAGGTTGATGAGGTTGAGGATAAAAAGTGGGAGAAGTTTGAAGCTGGACAAGAACAATTGTTTAAGAGTAAATTAGAGTTGGGTAAGGGAAATAAGGGCGAATTTTGAAGTGTGTAAATAGAAAGTAAATTTGCAATAAAGGTACGTTTTTTTGTTCTTGCACAAGTACATCTAGCAGTCTGAGATCAAGATATTAATGGCAATAGTCGAAGAATTTGATGAATCTATGGCACTTTTGAAGAGACGGCTGAAGCACCAGTTAGCTGTCAAATGATTTAGGTAAAAAAAAACAAAAACAAAAACAACTTAAACATTTAGCCGTGTACACTACACCACTCACCATAATTATTCAAAAGATCATCATGACAGATTCCGAAACAAACGCTTTAACTGCAAACAGATCTAAAGGAGACCATCTCACATCTGAAATGAAATGTGCTATTTATCATTACTGTACTGGGGGCAAGTCTCAGACGGAGGCAGCGGCACATTTTGCTATTAGCAAATCCACTATTTCTTATGTCATGGTTTGCTATAAAAAACGTCAAACCTTTGAAAGACCACCTACCTGTGGACGTCCAGAGACTCTTAACAAGCGGAATAAACGGTACATACTGTCGGCGATGAAAAAGGATCCGTTTGTACGTTTGCCTGATCTCAAGGAGTTTGCTGATATTGATGCATCAGTTAGAACAATGCAGCGGTTTGTTAGCAAACATGATGAACGCAAGCAAAAGGCTTTGAAGGAGAATGCCGTTGATGCAGTGTCTTCAGATGCGCGTTTGGCACTTGCAAACTATTGGAAGAAACGCGGTGGCATGGGCAATGTGTGGTTTTCGGATGAAGCGTTTATTGAGTCCAGCGGATACTATTTTGACGAAAATGTATACCGGAAATCTGTGACAACGCAAGATAAAGGCCATGTAAAGACGTTGGGCAAAAACGCTTGCATGACTTTCATGGTATGGGCTGCAATATGGAAGACAGGAAAAACCGAACTTTACATTTTCAATGAAGGTGCTGATAGAGTTAGGGTGAATTCAGAAATGTATCAAGAGTGTCTAGAAAAGCTTTTATTGCCGATATATGAGCCAGGCCAACCTTTCCAGCAGGACAATGTTCCTATTCACAATTCCAAGTCCACACAGGAGTTTTTGGCCAAACACGGGATCTGGGTTATAGACTGGCCTGTCTACTCGCCCGATTTGAACCCGATGGAGCATGTGTGGATCGCTTTGAAGCGGAAACTATACTATGACTATCCAGAGCTGCGAACTACAAAAAAAAGTGAGTCTGGCACTGCTTTTTTCAGTGAGTGTTTACGATCTGCTTGGAGGGACTTGGAGCAGAAAGAAATATGCAAGATCATTGAATCTGTTGACAGAAGGCTGGATGCTGTGGTTGAAGCAGGTGGCTAGTGTATACCAATTGTATCAATCTACATAAATTGATAGCCGACTGTAGTATACAAGTGTTGATTTCCCGTGGAGTAGTTCTTTATCAGTATTGTGTGCATTTAGTTAAAACGACCAAGTATTTTATACTAGGATTGAGTGCTTATTTGTGATGATTTAGTGCTATTACAAATGACTGGTCAATGCTGGAGAGCGACGAAGAAGGTTAGTGTTTATCAATACCACAGAAATGACGAATTGAATCCAGACGTTTGCATTTACACCCATATCCACATGCCAGCCCTTGATCTGAGACGGGAACAGGCTACGCAAAGGGCTCCAGTTGTGTGCTCTAGTCATGGTTTGGCGATAGACCAGTCCTGTGATTGTACAGTGCGTACCAAGTCGTGATGGGTTAGAAAGGCCGGTGACCAAGAAGAACTGACGGACGAAGTTGTGTACGCATAAAGAGTGATGTATACACATGTACAGAACCAAGACTGGCCAAGGTGAATAACGTGATCTTGGCTCTTGAATGAGAGAATGTTTAGGAAACGTGGAAATGGCTGGTGGGGTTTTGTAGCAAATGGGGACTAGCAGCATCGTGATGGTGGTGATGACGGTGATGATGATGTACAGAGTGACATTCTGAAGAGGGAAAACGAAGAAGGTGGACGGCGTTGGACCTGTTTTTGTAGTTGACATTTTGTTTTGGACCTGTTTGGCGTTCTCCTCCACGATTACGATAATGACCAAGAAGGACAAGAAAGCGATCAACTTGTGTACATATCTTTCTGAAACGACAAATCAAAAGCACACAAACTGCTTTTTTTTTATTATTTTGCTTTGCTTTGCTTGTTTGCTTTGCTTGTTTTTGGGGGGGTTGAGCACTCGATACAGGAGCCAACTCAAACAACCTCAGCCACGGAGCCAATCCGACATACGCGTGTGCATACGTATGGTTATAGTCTTTGATGATGGAGTTGTTGATGATGGAGATGGCAAATGGCAGTGGCGAAGCGCAATGGTTTGAACAGGTCTTTGCAATTGATCGTCAAGTGCAATGGAGAGCAGCTCAAATATGTATCTTTACTTGTATCTCTGTGTGGCGGTGATTGAGACAATTTGAAGAGGAATTCGCGTATTTGTTAGATCTCATTGTCACTTCCATCTTTCAATATCCCCACAACGAGGCACAGCTTTTTTTTTCCATCTTTCCTAGTCGATGATGAAGATGATGCTGATGATGGGCACAAACACACCCATTTTTTGTGTTGATTTGTAGGCACATTTGTTTTTTTCCTCATTGCTATTTATGGCTACACCGATGCACAGTTCCTAAACCGGCTAACATTATTCCTGTACTGTACACGCGGGGGAGAAAGGAAAAAAGAGCACAACAACACAAAAAGAACAGGTACAGACCCAAACAGGAAAGACTCACTCTAAAAAAGAACTGTTTGGCTTGTTCAAATGCGCGCGCGCGCACTCAGCCAAACAAGTGCTCCTTGACCTGGACATTGACGATTGAACAATCGCGTTGAATCTCAACTATAAAAGAAACACAAAAGTAGGTTGTTTAACGAAAAAAAGATCTTTCACCAGCCCATATCTCTATAGAAACCTCTTGTTACAATCAAGTTCTGCTCACCACTCTTTACAACCAACATTTCAAACTCAATCACACAATAATAATGAAGCTCACATCCACAACTTTGTCAACTGCCGCCCTTTTCTTCTCGGCCTCCGCTATGGCGCAAACCACAGTAGTTGTCGGCAATGACAATCTCAACGGCAACGCCGTCGTTTCCGAGATCTCTGCTGCGTTTTCCAGACTCGAATCCGCTGCTACCACCGTGTTTTCTGCTCGTGGCACCACTATTTTCGACGTTGTCAACGGACCCGGTCTTGTTTCTGGTGGCACTTCTGTGGCCTCTAGTGTCATTGCTGCTGCTTCCAGCGAAGCCGCCAACGCTGTGGCCAGTGCTTCTGCTGCTGCCTCCGAAGCTTTGGCAAGTGCTTCTAACGATGTTGCCAGTGCCTCAAACGCTGTTTCAAGCATGTTGGCCAGTGGTTCTGCTGCTCTTTCTGGTGCTGCTGAGAGCGGTTCTGCCATTGTCTCTTCTGCCGAGACCGCTGTTTCTAGTGTTTTGGCAAGTGGTTCTGCCGCTGCTTCCTCTGCTGAATCCGCCGCCTCTAGTGCTCTAGCCAGTGGCTCTGCTGCTGCTTCCTCTGCTGCTTCTGCTGCTTCATCTGCTGCCTCTGGTGTCATGGCCAGTGATTCCGCCGCTGCCTCCTCCGCTGCTTCTGCTGCTTCATCTGCTGCTTCTGGCGCCATGGCTAGTGGTTCTGCTGCTGCTTCATCCGCTGCCTCCGCTGCTTCCAGCGCAATGGCCAGCCGTTCTGCCTCGATCTCCAGTGCCTTGGAGTCCAAGATGTCTTCCATGACCCACATGTCGAGCTCTGCTGGTCCTTCCAACGAGGTCTTTTCCAAGTCCAACGCCGAAAACACCGCCACTGCGCAAGTCTCCAGCAAGGCCAATGGCGCCATGTACGTGGAACAACCCGGCTTTGCTGTCGTTGGTGCCATTTGCGCTGCTGCCTACGCTTTGATCTAAGCACCTTTTTTAATCAGTTTCTTGTGTATCTTTGTAAAATGACTTTTAATGACCCTACGTATACGAACAATATTATAATCCCATCAAATCAATTGCGCTAGTGATAACGTGACGATCTGTACTCGCCACTGTATACACATGTATTTTTGTCTTCTCCCCCAGCTTATGCAAAGCCCCGATGCGATTTGTATAATATGTACTTGGATTGTACCCAGCAGCAGTCGGTCGGTGGCTGAGAGAACAACTCATGCATGCACTTGAGAAGCAATCAAGTATGAGTGGCAACGACGATCAATTGTCAAGCGGAAAAAATAAAAAAACAGCCCATTGAAAGGAGTCTTTGTTGTTGTTTTTTTCATTTTTTCAAAGTTACTTTGTGTCTCATTGAGAATTCAAACGAATCTGAAAAACACATTACAAAAAAAAGTATACATCAATTTCGGTATTTAAACGTATCATTGAGCTTTACTGTTTCTCTGGTAGGTTCGAAAACCAGGAACAAAAAAGTATATACATTCACAACAAACAACCAAAGCATAATCAAAGTTGACTCTGTACATTCGTCTGGTATCAAATGTTTCCTCTTTTTTGAAAAAAAGAAAGAAATACCTAGAAAAATTTCATAGACGGTTCTGAAAAGTGTGGCACAAATATCTGTTTTTGGGGAAAAACGAAAATTGAAAAAGTATAAAGTAAAACAAACACTTTCAAAGTCAACTTTGAGATCTGCGTGAATTTATGCTACGATTTTGGGCTGTGCACAGCTTAACACTGAATTGAATTAATGCGGTATAAATGCATAAATTAGCTTTTTTGCCTTGGATGTAATCACAAATTATGTAATATTATACTTAAGCAAAATCAAAAATTTAAAATATTGGTCTAGTGGTGTAGCGGTTTATCACACTTCGCTCACATTTATCTTTAATGTACCGAAGAGGTCCCGAGTTCGAACCTCGGCTGGATCAATTTTTTTATCTTAGATGATAATATTGCTTTGATTGGTTATTGCAAGATTTGCAATTAGTGTAAATACTGAGTGAGAGAAGATAAAGGGTCTGTCTATGTCCAAGATTTTTTTTTGAAATTCTTCAAAATATTATGAAAGATATGTAGCACTAGTAAATAACCTTCTACACATGCGTGATTTCTTTTGAAAGGTTGGCTGAGGTGTTGCACACTAATGCGTAGCACGAGGACGTAATCTATAGGAACAATCTAATGTCTCTCTGTATGTGTACATGTATAGAGTACAAATCAAGTGCTTACGACGAACAAAAATAAAGCTGCGCTGGGAACAATAATGTGGGGAAAAAAATGCAGAATGGTGATGTGTTTGTTTGTTTGCAAGGGACGACTGCTTATGTTCATTTGAATTGTCCAAACAAAAAGAAAAGAAAAGTACAACTGTAAGGAAACGTGCTGGACTTTAATGCGGAAAAATTTGAATTTGTACATGGCAAAAATTAGAGATGCTGCGTTTTTGTGCTTTAAAATATTGTGTAGCAGGATACAGAGGGATGCCGAATCAGATCGGTATTGGGATGTACGTGAGAACTAGCAAAAAAGAAATGCGTTAGCCCGGAGTCGAACCGGGGGCTCATGGATGGCAACCATGAATTTTACCGCTAAACCACTAACGCTTTTATGTAAGTTAAAAAATCTTGGAGATATATACTCAGAGTTTTTGTCTGTATTATTATAATATAGTTTTGGTCAAGTTTCTTGGATATTTTTTTGGGGTCTATCATAGCTCATTATTTTTTATGCGATACAGCACTTTTAGTGAAGAAAGATACATGTCGAATGGATTGAATGACAATTTTGTTCAATTCTAAATGATTTTACAATGTGAGACATAAGACACTTTGTGATTGATTTCATAACAGAAGAACAATAGACTGGCTGCTATCAATACACATACAGTCTAAACAAATATTACTTGAATTCTGACCGATTGTCCAAAAGTACTTATTGTACAAAATCTCTGGAAAACACGTTTTCAAATTTTTCAAATAGACGTAGACGCACTTATGAGTTGAGAGTTCTGGCAGGTGGATACGATAGCACTATTGTCTTGTGTAATTAGGAAACAAAAAAACCCATGTATAGTTATATCTCAATGTCTTGACTTAAAAGTGAAGACAGTAAGTCTACATGTGTGAAATAATTACAACCAGGGCATATTGAGAAATTTAATGAGCTCAATTTCAAATTTGTACAAAATAAGCGTTTTATTCAAGGTCACTTGTGATATGATCAGTCACTTTAATACAGCCAGCCAGTGGATTTTGATGACTTTTTTCAGATAGTATGTGATAAGAAAGTATGGATATTACTGGATCAGGCTTACACAAAATGATCATCAAAAATATTTACAGAGATCTGCTCTGGGATATCTTTGTGTGTTTTCAGCTTTTTTATACGATAGAAATACGTTGCAATATATTGAGAATGTTAAAAAAAGATAGTCAAATCAGAAATTACCAGGTATTTTGGTCAATGTTCTTGCTAATCCAAATGCGTTTGTATTAGAAAGTCCCATTACACTACATTGTGGTTGAATTGAGGTTGTCGATTTCTGAATAGCTTGTGATTCCACTGTATAATTGTACAGTCTCTCGCTTCAAACAGGAGCATGGTATTTGACAAAATTACAAACAACTGGCGCTGGCCAGATCTTGCGCTAGTGTATGAATCATGCAAATGCTATTTACTTGATTGACAGCGCGTTTCTCCAAACTAGATTTCTCAGACAACTATGACATGAAATGCATGTGATTAAAGTAGTAATGAATACAATCACAGACAAAAATGAATCAAATTAGTCCTTCAAACTATAAACTTAGAATTCTGACAGTCCGATTTTGTAGTGTAAGAGAATAGGAATAAGCGTTTAGATATGTGGAATAAAAGGTCATCCAATTTTTGGACTTGTGACCGAGAAGAGATGTCAATCCTCCACTTACAACTCATCTTAGTACCTTTCATGATAGCCTCAAGTTATACTTTAACACAACCACTAATTTACTTTGTAATTGTATTTAAACAATTTTTTCTCGCGCTGCACACACACATTCAGACTTCAATCACAGTGTTATTATTATCTACTGTATCCTTACATCTTACACTAGAACATGAACATATTTGACACAGTATTGAGTTTTAGCGAAAAAGTGAAGCTTTAACAAATTTTGTAAGATTTCACCTCAGGATCGCAAAAATCAGAGGACAGAACAAGAAGAAAACGATAGCTTGTTAGAAATACTGAAATACTCCTAATGGTCACTGCATTGGGTCGGATCTTCTGTCAGGCTCCTCATAAAAAAAGGCTAACTATGGAATAGCAAAAATATCTCCGCAACGGGGAATTGAACCCCGGTCCCCCGCGTGCTGCCTCAGAAGAGACTTATGACAGGCGGAAATTCTAGCCACTAAACTATTGCGGATTTCTTGAAAAAGTTTTACACCAGTTGATTATGTTAATCTTCTTTAAAAAATAATTAGGCTCCTATTACGTTTGTATGATTGAGCTAGCTGGCATTAGTTTTGCTAAACTCGCCTGTTGTACTTTTTAAAAAACAAATAGTTCAGAGTTATACTCAAATCGAAAACGAAGCGGTGATTGAGTCCATTGGCAACACTACCGCACTCCCTATTTCATCATAATAGTACGTACTTCCAGAACAGCTCCTCGGGTTTCTGACTTTAACCTTGCACAATGTGTTCACTATGAGGTTGTAGTAGTCTTCCTTGACGCTTTCACAAATGTGGCATCTATTATATAAAGCAAAAACCCAAATAAAGCGTGACAACGTGAGGTATAGGCGCCTGAATCAGGTACATGAATGAATATAGTCTACTTTGTAATCATTGTATATCTAGACTTTAATTGAATTACTAATATTATCATTGCTGAGCTTTGAAGCCCTCAAGTAAAAAGCTCAAAGCAGAGATCGAATTTATGCGCAACAATATCGCATTCTCCCCAGTATATTTGTGTTCTATCTATAAAACAACTTGTCAAATTCTTGAATTTAACCTTGAATGATGGGCTTTTAACTGTTTTTTGATCTGTTGGCAAGTTTGATATCTATTATACATTCGCGTCCAAAACCAGCGAATATAGACTTCCTAATTAGGACAGCTGAACCATTCAACTCCTTCATTCACAAATGACAATTTTACGTGAAAAATATATTCTTAGAGCGTTACAAAGATAGTTTTGGAAAGCTAGATACATGGAAAACTTGTCAGATATTTGGAATAGATATATTTTCTATGTAAAATCGTCATTTCTAAATGAAAGAGTCGAAAGGCTCAACTGTCCCAATTAGGAAGTATTTGCTGGTTTTAGATGCGGTTATATGTAAGTAAAACTAGAAGTTAAGCAAAGTGAGGCAATGATAATTGAATCGAGTAAATAAATCAATGCATGTTACAAACTGATCTTATATGTGTACACTAATAGCATAAATGATGAATCATTATTTTAAGTAGTTAATTGAAAATATCAAAATCACAGACAAACAGTATGCGTACAGTTGTAGTTAGATCGGTGACGAAAAGTTATGACTATATACGCATTGGATTATAGATAGCGTTCATGCAGATACTAATAATAGTTGACTTCGCTATTCAAATCTGAGGATTTGAAAAGACTCGTGCTCAACTTTTGGACTAGGCTTACTTTTTTATTTTGGACTGTCAAAAGATAACGAAAAAGAATACTATTGAGCCAGAATTGATGAAAAATTGAAGTCTTGAACACAATCAAAGCTAGGAAAAGCAATACAAATGCCTGGTGTCATGATAATAACTCACATGAGTTGTTCTGCCCAGGTATCCCATACACAGATTACACAAGACGGACAACCTGGTAATTAGAAATATATCGACATTGTTTGAGTACAATTAGAATTGTATAACAAATAAAGCAAACAATAGAACATTTATTTATAACCTCAAATTAAAATAAAATATAAAAAAATACATAATATCACATCACCACAGTTTTTATAATGCCAATCTCAATCCACTCTTACCAGCTCCAACTTCACTAATCTTGGTGATGCTACAGATTTGTCCCTTTTCACTAGCATGATATTTGGCACCTGTCAAAGGATCACTAACTGATGGAAGATTGCTGTAAATAGGAGTGAAAGAAGCAGGCGAAATATCGAAATCTTCGAAATGATCAAACTCAATCTTGACGGTATCAACAGGTTTGTTTTCAGTCTTAGCCTTGATCTTCTTAGCAATTTCAGCAAATTGACCAGAGGGCGCAATTTCGAGGTACTTGGTAGCAAATGTTGAAGCAGAAGCGTAATTCTTTTGTGCAAAAGATTCACGCATAGCTACGTTAAGTGCCAAGTGAGCATGTGCCTTCTCTAACTTGGGCTTGGTAAAGTAAGCGGCAAGCTCAAGTCTACGCTTGATCTCACTTGAAGGAAGAGAACGACGCTCAACTTCAATTGAAAAGGCAAGAATGTATACTCTGCAAATGTCAAGAATTCTCTTTGCCTCTGATTCTTGCTCCTTGTCGCTGACAGCCAAAGTGATGATAGTGTAAATAAGTTCTCTAAAAATTTCAATAGCTTCTTCGAGTTTGTTGGACTTGATAGCCTTGTAAGCGTCCTGTAGTCTATCCTTCAAATTGGCTTCACCAGGAACTTGAGGAAGGCCTCGGTTTTCGTTGGTCTCATCAATGTTTCTTCTAACGTAGTATGGCAAAGAATCCAACTCCTCGTTGGCCTTGAGATATAATTTAGATGCCTTGTAAATTTCCATGAAACGGGTCTTTAATGGTGCAAAGTTGACAACGCCAGCGGATCTATTCAAGATTTGGGCAGCGGATTCAAATGAACCAGCAGCAATGTGGTCACCTGCAATAGGCGAGTTACGAACCCAGTGCTCAAGTTCAGAGACAACCTCATGCGAATCATTGGCTTCAGCCTCAGCAGTGTCCTCAATTTCAAGATCTTCACCGTCAAAGCCCCAGCCTTCTTCGTCAATAGCTCCCTCCTCTTCATCATCAAAATCGTCGGCCACAGCATCAATAAATTGCTGTTCTTCTTGTTCCTCGACAGCAGCCTCCTCAAGAGTAAGGTCTGAAACTTGACCAAGAATAGCTTGTTCAAAGAAAGAAAGCTCAGAGCTCTTCAAGGGCCAGTTGCTCTTAAAAGTCTCATTGATCACAGGAACGCCAGCTCCAATGGAAGTATCAGTAATATTGGCAGCAACTTGGTTTTCTTCAACTCCATTTTCCTCCAAAATGGTTTGAGCAAGCTCTTCCAGACCTTTACTTTTAGCCAAAGCATATGCCAGCGAGCCCATGCCGGACTCTCTAAGAACGCTAATTCTGCTTTCGGCATCGTCCAAGTAAACAGAAGAAGTAAACCTGGCATTGACGTCTCCACGGTGAGCAGCAATCTGCGACATTTTTTGAAGCTTAGTATGGTCACCAGTAACAAGGTACAAAAATGACAGTTTATCAAACTGACTGAGCTTTTGGTAAGCAAGCTCCGCGATACGATGGTTACCTTGCTCTAAAGCCTCATCGCCCAAAGTTTTCCAGATAGCAGGCTTGTCAATGATTTTTGCATTTTCCTCAGCAATTTCTAGATTCGCACACTCAATTGCAAGATCGAATCTGGTTTGAGGATCCTCGACAAACTTGAGAGCAACCTCAGGATATCCCTTCTGTTGCAAGTAACTGATGATACTTTGACCAACCAATTGAGAGTTTTTAATGATTCTGAGGACTTCATTAAAGTTCTTAGAGAGCAAAGCCTTCTTGAATCTGTATTCGGTAGGATCAATGGGAATAACCTCAACAGTTCCACCACGAGCAAGAGCGTAGACCTTAGCACCCTGGACGCGTACAAGGTAAACGGTATTCTCTAATGTCTTCAAAATACCATGATCGCCGTTCAACAAACTGTACTTCAAGTGGTTCAAGGTGGAGTATAGTAAAACACCGTTGTCGTCCCAGATAGCACTCTTGATTCTGATTGTCTCATGAAGAGAGGCAATAATTTCGAGCTTTTGGGAAGTGATTGTAATAGTATGCTTGCCTAACAGAGCAACATATTTGCCATCAGTAGACCAAGAAACGTACTTGACGCCAGTAGCAGAAACTTCGTGTAAAACCTTCTTCTGTTGAAGATCATAAAGAACAACTGATGAGGCGCCGAGAAGAAGAATGTTGCCAGAAGTACCTGCAGCGGCAATATCCTTGACTTGGATAGGCAATTTCACGGTCTTTGTAACGGCATTGCGAAGATCCTTGATATCAATTGTCTGAGCAGCCTTATCAAACACGGCAAATCTATTACGAGAAATGAACAATGCTTGGTCACCAGTTCCAGATAAAGTGTCAGTGGGCTCCATAGCAGTACCGTAATTAGTGTAATCTTTGGGAAGTGTGATGAGTTGATAGATGTTACCGTCATTGTTTTCGCTCTTGGTTGTTGCAAGAATTGACTTATCTGAAGGATTGTATGAGATGTTACGAATGTTGGACCAGGAGTTGCCGAACTTTTGCAAAGATACATAAGTACGGTCATCAGGGGTAGTACCAACTTCGTAAGAGTTTAGCTGTTTATCCTTAGTAACGTAAAACAAAGTGTTTTGATTCAAAGAAAAGGCAGGGCGTTCGCGGTCAAGCTTAAAGACCATGACACCACTGTCGTGAGCAGCTGCGAAGAGGTTAATTTCGGAGTGAGCAACCACATACCAGAACTTGTCATTTTCTCTCTTGAATTGTTGGATTCCGGTACGTTTGTTAATATCCCATGTTCTGATAGTTTTGTCTTCACTAACTGAGAGAATCAATTCTTGGAATGGGTGGAACTGACAACAGAGAATGTTGTTGACATGACCTCTAAAACTCTCAACCTCCCAAGCCTTTGTGTCGCTCATACGCCAAATCTTCATAATTCTATCATCGCCAGCTGAAGCAATAAAGGGCAATGTAGGATGGAAAGAAGCCCAGTTGACTCCTCTGTCGTGGCCTTCTAAAACAAACTTAACAATTGCATCAGTGTTGCCAAAGATATCTTGTTGAGGAGCGTTCATTCTAGACATTTGGTTTTCGTATGTGTTTCCGGGGGCCGAGTGCTTTTGACGAAGACCAGAAATATCCCAAACTCTGACAGTTTGATCTAGCGAAGCAGAAACAATGAGGTCCTCGGTGGGGTGGAATTGTGCTGACATGACGTAGTGGTTGTGGCCGGTAAGACAGGCAATTTCTTGTCTATTCTGCCAGTTCCAAATTCTGATGGTTTGATCATCAGAAGCGGAAATGATCCAAGGAAGATCCTTATGGAAAAAGACAGTTCTAACATAGTCCAAATGGCCAGTGAGTGTGAAAAGGCACTTTCTTGTTTGTAGAGACCAAACCTTGACAGTATAATCATCACCACACGAAACAAACAGAGGCTGTGTTTTGTGGAAGTCCACACCTCTGACAGGACCGTCGTGACCTTCAAATCTATCAATTAAAGTACCCATTCGGTAATCCCATAATTGAATTGTTGAGGAATATAGCGATACGAGAATCCATGGTCTATTTGACGATTAGATGTGAATAACTGAAATATCGACAATTGCAACATACCTTCTAGGGTGGAATGCCACACCCTTAGCACGCGAAGACTTGGATTCAAACTGAGCAGGTTAGTATCAAAGGAGATATCATAAATAGGCCTCACAGACCAGAGCATACCTTAGTTAGCATCTGCATGGTTGAAGATTGAATATGGGTGTTATTAGGAGAAGAGAAAGAGGAATTAGAAAATAAAACCGTGTCAAATTGCCAGCTCATTGATTTACGCTCGACACTTTAGTTACCCTGAAAATTTATGCCCTTCAAGCTCTTCTTTGCACATATCAGCCATGTTTCAATCCGCCAACAGAGGATAGTTTAAAGACATATTAGTATGTATTTGTATATGTCTAGATGCTTCACGATCGATCTTTGGTATCCTTGAATCGGGGTATATGTGTTTGCCAATCGGTAAACGGGTTTCTAATTGCTGGGCTTTGAGCCAAAGTTGGTGCGCCCAACAATAAAATTACTATGCCCACTGCAACACTGTCCAAGCTTCAGGTCCTCTGCAAACCACTCGTTTCTGTTCGCCTCATCAACGGTATGATTTAAGTAGCTGCCTTTTGCATTGTAGCAAACTCGGAAATAACTCTTTTCTTTCATTCGCCGGTGTCAATTGCTAAAGCCGACGCCATCATCAGCTTCAGCTTAGTGGACAACACAGCACAAATTGCTACTGAAATATAACTTGAAGCTTAAAGTTTGTAACTTGTCTGCTGCTAAACTCACGTGCTCGGTAGACCTGTCTTTTGACTCGGGGAAAGAAAAAAAAAGTTTAATTCGTTAAAATCGTAAAAAAAATTGAAATCTGATAATTTTCATCCACTATTCAAATCGTAAACCCTTCAATCGCGCCTGGTCTGGTAATGGATGAACTTACCGACGAACTCCATCTGATTGTGTTTCGGAACTTAGGCCTAGAAGACTTGGTGTCAGCGCAGCTTTGTTGCAAAAAATGGTATAGAATATGCAGTGATAATTCGATATGGAGACGACTATACGACAAGCGGTTCAAGCATCGACCCCATAGGTTCACACTTGCTGTAGGTGGCGGACCAACCTCGATAAACGAGTTTGCGACATCTTCCAAATTGTCTTGGGCATCCAGAACTGAAACAAAAAGTGATTGGAAGTCGTTTTATCGACTGCGGTATAACTGGCAAATGGGAAAATGCAAGATGCACAGATTACCACTAGAATCACGTCTGGTAGCAGTTCGGAATAAACAAGTAGCATGCATTGACTCGTCTTACAACTTGACTATTCAGACTCTCGACGGCTCACTGCTGGCATCCGGTAACTTGAAGCAATGGGAAAAACGAGATTTGGGAACGCCATCAGCAATAGTCGTCAATCAAGCCGGTACATTTAAATTTTGCGTTGGTTTTGATACGGGCAGTTTTGCAGTTCTAGTGTATGATGGCAATAACAGTATCGGCTGCTTAACTATCAAGTCCATCACTGACGGCAAACGACAAGGCATCAAGCACATTGTTCAAAAGCAAAATTTGCTTGCTGTATACACCGAAAAATCGAATGTGATATTGTACTCGTTCGAATCGAAAGGCCCACCTATACCAAGTACACACAAGATATCAGGCGAGATAGCCTGGGGAGAAATCAGGACGGTATTTGTACTCAAATCTCATCTACATGCCAATTTAGATGTCTCGTTCTCGCTACGATCTCTTTACTTGAATAAACATCTGCTTTCGCTTGCATACTTTGAACAAACGTTGAGCGGAGAGTTTATTCCAATAATTCAGGAGGTTCTTTGCACTTCAGATGGATCGATTCTCAACACTCGAAAATCCTCTTACTACACATCTACAAATAACTGGTCGCATGAATATTCTACCAGACCAGTTAGCTTATCATACAATCATCCCTATCTCTTGGCGGGATTCAGTGACGGCAGTATGTCTCTTTACATAGCTAGGAGCGCAGAGTGTTGCCTCGAAGTGCAGCCTCGTCAGCGGTCTTATGGGCATGGAGGTCAAGTCATGGTAAGGCAAGGCGGAACTGCTGTCTCGGTGGGAAATAAAGAAATTAAATGGTGGGAATTGGCAAGTGGGATTTCTTACAGCATCACAGATGAGTATCAGCAGAAAGTTATTCAAGATAGCCTGATTGGCAAGTTTATGACCTTTGACGAAGAAATGATAATGGTGGAAATGAAAAACAAAGATTTTAGATACTTAATGATCTGTGATTTCCGTTAATATTCCAGATAGAGCTATCTAGCTATAGTGGATTTTGCATTTATGATATATATTACAAAAAACTTATCTCACATCTTTTTAAAAGATACTAATCTGTTTAGTTGTTCGCGAGCCATTCATATGTTTATATACTTTCCAAAGCTTCTTGATTATACCAGTCCGGGTATAAGATGGTCAAGCATTGTAAAATGGAGAAGGTTTTGAGTAATCCTTCGGAGATCTGTACCCAAACCCACCCAGTGCACTAGCGGGTTTGTTTTTATTTTTAGGTAAGGAAGACATGATAAAAGCGAGCTTGATCTTTTTCCATGAGCCCAAGATACATTACTGTACCACCGAATTTCTAAATCGCCTTCGATGACAGATACTATTAACGATTCATATGCTTTTGATGTCGAGGATAAGCTTCATCTGGACTCGATCGTGCGCCCCCAAATCAAAATGGGAACAAATCTGTACGATCTAGCAAATCACTTTTTCAGTGCTTCAGGCAATCAACCAAACAATGCCTCGAGAGTGAGTAGTGGTACACAGCACATTCAAGTCCCCGAGTTTCAGAGGCAGGTGGGACTAGGTTTTGATTATCACAGAGCACATTCAAGATCTGTGTCAACACCAGGGAGAGAAGTACCGGATTCACATGCAAGAAGCTACGAAAGCTTGAACAGTCAAAACATCAGCGAGGCGACAGGACATCCCCAGTATTCGCGGCAAAGTGTTCGAGGTCCAGAAGAACAAACAGATCAACCACCAGAGTCCTACGTGGAAGATTACAAAGCAGAATTGATCCGATTGAAACAGTTTGTATTGAAACTGCCTAATGGGAGCTATTTGATGGAACTGTTTGAGAGTGGGAATACACAAATGTTTGACGCGACGCCAATTGCGCGCCATGAAGCTCCGACAACCAAAGATATTGAAAAAAGTGATCAAGAACCAGCATCCGTAAAGCAACAGTCGGCTACTGAAACTACGTCCATGCGCGACATTGCCTCTACACCCATTGAAAAAGGAAGTCCAAGTCTCGATACAAAAGTTCAACAGTCTTCGCCAATACCTATACAATCTTCTACTCCAGTCCCAGCATCACCAAAGATACAAACTAGCACCGCACAAACTCAAACAGAAACACAAACGCATTTGGACGACCTACAGGCACTTAAAAATAAAATTAAAGAACTTGTAGGCTCCGCGACACCAATAACTGAGTCTACTCTACCACCAAACGTCTACGCCAAGTTAGACCTTGAGCGAGTATCTCGCATTCCATTGATAAAATGCCACAATATCATCAAGAACATTCTATTTATGCTCCAGATACCGCTACCAAATATACCGGTTGATATCAAAAAGCTCAGTGTTTACAAGACTTTTATCAGAGAACTTCACAAAATTGTGTACTCTGACCAGCCACCGCCGCCAGAAAATACACTGTTGAACCAAAAATGTTTAAATGAACTGATGATTAATATTAAAAGGTTATGTAAAACTTGAAATCAGCAAGTTATGTTTTGTAATTAGCGCATTCAAACAACTATGGCAATAAGTTAGTATAAATCCTCAAAATAAATCATTCCGCTCGAGCAACAACTTGTTGGTAAAAACAATAGGTCAGGGTTAAAAAGCTCTGATAAAATTTAATCCACACGATGGTTCAGGTGAAGAAATTCAATTGTTTTATTTGTTCATCATATTGAATTCATCAACAAAGCTTTGAAGCGTACTAACAACGTAGCAGCATGGTAGCAGGTACATACCTTAAAAGTTGTTTGTGAATTAAGAAAGGCAAGGTTGAACATTAGAAGAGAATTTTATAACCAGTTGATTTGGTAAAGAGGGTAACTTCTCAACCCTAATCATGTGATTATGTAGTATGTAGGGTTATGAATAATGTCCTAACTGTTGGGAGCTAACAGACATGCAGGCAAATTAAGAATCACAAAAGGTTGAAAAAATAGTTTGTACTGAACGAAACTTATCAGGTATAATTGTAGTTGACAGATACTGGCCAATACCAAGTTGAATTAAAAAATGGCGTTAACAAAGTGTATGAGCTATTTTCAGATATCCAAATGACTTGCTGGTTGATAAGACATCTTTATTTTTACTTGCATATCGAAGTGGTATGGTTTCAATGATGGTGATGACTGGTCATTGAATCAAATTGAGAATTTCCCGTTGTAGAATACATAATCCAAACCTTCCAAATTTGGAATTGTAAAACGCACTTATGTTTTTAACCTTCCTATACACCCAATGTGCATTTATACATTTGTAACAAATCTACACTTTTAAATGTAGGAGTGAGACAAAAAAGCTCATTACATTTATCGCCATTCCTGAATTTGAAAAAAAAAGTTCGATTTTCTGTTATTTGTTTGAGTGATTCCAACGGGCCTGGGCTTAGGTCCCACACTGTATTTGAATGTTGGTTTTTAAAATAGTTCATGTCCGGTATGATCATAAGAGTCTGAAAACCAATGGAAACACTTTGAAAAAAAGCATGGGATGTCATACTATAAAAAATAGACCAAAAGTTTTCTTGGATAAAATATGAATCTTGGTTTCTAACTTTACCGTTTGAAGATCTGTCTCTGTTGAATCCATGACAACCGGAAAATCTGCCCTGAAAACTTGCTTTAATGCCAATCAGATTTATGAGCCTACCAAGTTACCGCTTAAAAAAACAGATTTCAAAAAACATGCAAATTACACGCATATACAACAAAATAGCAAAGTCAGCATTAACAAAAATAGTTTTTTGAAACAACCGAGACCATGAAACTTTCATTATTTGAATGAGTTTTAAGCTTGGTGAAGCATATCCATAGATTGGCAGTGCCAATTTATTGATGTTTTGGCATCAAGAGTAATTCTTTTCCTCCAAAAAATTTTCTCACCATTTTGCCTATTGAACAACAGCATTTTTTGCCTGCAACAATAGTGTACATTTCTTTCCTTGAGTGCTCCAGCAAATAGTTGAAGACCTCATCGCTAGATAGGTGATCAGAATGGACCTGTCTCAAGCCTTTCAAACTTTGGACCATGAAGCATTGAATACAATATATGATAATCTGCCATTTGTCAGAACTCTATCACAAGACAATGGCCAATTGTCATCTCTGAAAGAGCGACAAAAAGCGTTGGCTGAAGCGCTTCTACTGGCACGAGACAGTTTTATTGGCTATCCTTCACGAAACGATAACGACAGACGGTATCATCGGAAAGGAATGAGCAAGGTACTTGGATCAACAAACAGTTCCAGTTCTTCATCTTCAGATGAACTGGTTGAACCAACAAAACCGATACCGCGAGTGAACGTTCCACCGCGGACAAGCAGTATCAGATACTCCGACGTGATAGGAAACGAAATCAAGAATCAAGAAAATAGGCTTGAAACAGTTAATGAGCTGGCCGTATTTCAAGTCCCTCCAACAGTTAATCCCTATGATCCTGTCAAAGACTATCTCCCTATATGGCTCAAAAGAACCTACATGTACTGGAGATGGACATTGAAACTACCCTCACACGACATCCCTGAACGATATTCTGTTTGGATCTTATTGCATTTACAACATCCTTCTATTTTTTATCATGTTCAAAATCTCAGCACTATAGCAGAAAACACGTCTGATTCTGTCAATAAATTCCAAACCAGTGCCGATGTCAACGACTACATTTTACGCAAAGCTGCAGGACATATTCGCATACAAGAAGATCAAGCACGGGCAGAATTTCTAAAATTATCACAGACTTCTCATTCGAGCGCTATATCGTTTAACTCCACATTTCTACGAATATTCTCTAAAATCAAGCATTTTTATCATCCAGATCGCCTGGCTATCCAGTACTACGATAGATTGTCAACCCGAATCAGAAATAGACTGAATGTCAACTTTTACGAGCGATACTCGACGTCTTCCATAAATGGAATTTTACCTCATTCGAAATCATTCAAATATCCCACACTAGAGTCCTTAATGCTAGCAGCTGAGCAAGTTGACGATACCCATAGACCTTTACCGCCCATTCCCAAAAAGAAAAATCTCATTCAACTTTTGACAAAACCAGAAAATGCTATCCAGTTGACAAAAGATGTCGATATGTATGGGCAAGAAAAAGAGTCCTCCCGGGTGCAAAACAGTAAAACCAAGAAAACTCACAAAAAACGGCCAAAAATGTCACCGCATAATCAACAAAACTCTAGGGTTTAAAGTTGGTGAATAAGATGAACCCAAAAATAGCTGGCGGTTATCTAGGAATATAATGGTATTTATAATTAGAATATAATCTAAGGTTCATAACTATAGATTCCAAAATTTGAAGTTATTGTATTGCAGGATTTTATCTCGTTCTCAAGAAAATGCAATTTAAAATAGAATTGAATGATGCAAAAAATCAAAACTCTCTATCCTTTTTGCAATTATATTAAAGATTTGACAAAGTAACTATTTTTAATTTTGTTTCCATCACAGAACCACACTCAACCTTTTTTAGACGCTTTTCAAAGTTACCAATAAAATTAATATAATAATAGCTGTGATCACATTGGAAACAAAATAAATTAGATTATAAAGATTTGGACAAAAATAACAAAAAAATATACATAACTTGGAACTAAACTGTGTAATATAATGAAGCATAATATTATACAATTGTCTAGCACCAACTAAACACCAAGCTTGGAAGCAGCAATCAAGAGAATTGCTCCGATGCGATCAACAGCTTCCTTGACTCCTTTCCAATTTTCTTTTTCAATCTCATCTCTGGCAGAAGGAAAAGTACCCCACATGTAGTCATTAGATTCTGGCCATAGCTGAGGTCCAAAAACAACATGTTTAAACCATTTTCTTCCGGGAATACCTTGATAATCAAGAAGATGCTTATCGATGTTGATTAGTCGAGCGTTCCATGCCCATCTGAAATGCATAAATGCAGGTGCTTCTCCATTCGAAGCAATCAAGGACAACCATCCGTCTTTCCATAAGGAAAACTGTGTATAAACTTCTCTCATTTTTGCTGTGGCCTCACGAAGAAGCGACACATCTATTCCAGCATCAGTCTTAGTGCGCGCATAATTTTCAAGATCGCTTGTGTATTCATCTAGTGCATCTGCATAAGATCCAAGATCGAACGGAATTATAGGATCATCGCATAGTCGTAGAACGATTCTAGACACTATTTTGGATAATGCAGGAATACGATCCAAATGATTTGCCAAAAAATTTTCACTGGTATCACTGCATCCACCTATCACAATATCATTTTGTTTCTCACCTTTGAACCCAACATCTAGGGAAACAGTACCAACATATGACATAAAGGGAGTGTGATCTCCGGCATTCGTGTGTGGTTTGATTTTGCCGTCTTTCCAGTTCAGTGTCTCGTTTGTGGAAACGTCGTGGACAACTTCATTTACTAATGGAGTAAGCATGGGATGACCTTTGAATTCTAGCATATCACCCGTGATGGCTTCATCAAGATTGATATACACAACACCTGTCTGTCGTAATGCGTTTCCATTATATTCCACCCATTCTGTGGTACCCGAAAAGTTTTCGTCATGCCCATCCCAACTAGCAAAATAAAGAGATCTCAAGGGCGCCCATTTGAGCTTTGACGCCATAGCCGTAAAAGCTCGGGCAACCTCCAAAAGAACAACTGTACCCGAAGCACTTGCAGAAGCACCATGGCACCAAGAATCCCGCCTAGCGCCTAAAATAACCACCAATTCATCTTGTTCTTGGCCCTCAAGCCTTGATTTGACGTTCCATAGCGGGTGTCTAGGTTTGACAACAGGGTAGTTAACTAGTCGGGCATTTGGTGAAGTATTGCCACCAGACCATATACCATCTGTTTCACTACCTTTGCCCTCTAGTGCCGCCAAAAAAGGTTTCAAATCATTCCATGAAATAGGAATAGAAGGAATGTGGGTTAAGCTTTGAACATCTGTTAGTTTAGTTGCTCTCTCCGATGCAAGAGAAGAATATCCGGGTGTAAGAACATCTCCCGGAATGATTTCGGGAATACCAACTGAGCTTCGTTCTGCTTCGTCAGTCCCTTCTGAAGTAGTGACAACACCGATGGCTCCATTTGACTCCGCAAGATGAACTTTCAAACCAGTTGAAAGAGGACCGCCCTTTTTAATAATGAATATTGAATTTTCCAACTTGACATCAGCTTTTTTCAGTCTTTCATAGTCTTTCTTTTCGCCAAGACCAACATAAATTAAAGGACCGGTTACATCTCCTGAGGCTGACAAGCTATGAAACGCTTGGGGTTCGTGATCGCCGTGTTTGCCAATCATCTTAGTGTCAGTGCCTACTAGTTCCAGGCTTAGAGATCCTTCTGTGGTATTAGGATAAGTGGCGTAAGCTTCGTGAGATGTAAGCGCTACTTGTTTGATACCAAAAGCCAGCATTTCGTCTTCAACGTACTTGGCCAGTGCCAAGTCTCCAGCGGTACCGGCCAAATGCGGCATAGAGGACAAGTATTCAATTCTGTGAGCCACATTTCCTTCGTCTTCACTTAAAGCCTCAGTTAAAAACTGTTCTAAGGTATTTTTGTCGTAGCTAAACTCGTTGCCGCCAACTGTCAAATCTGCCCCTGGGATGATTCCCGTGCTAAAGGCAATGTAAATCAGGAAAAACACAAAAAATAAATATAGGAGACGTTTGATGATAAGCGGGTTGCCATACCGGGCAATAAAGGTGTCAAAGGAAATACAAATAGATCTGAAAAATGCAGCGATAGGATCCAGAATCATTCGTTGAACCGGCGAAATGAACTTTTCGTGAATTCTTCTAGGGGAAAATGCCGACTGCGTAGGAACAGATGCCGCGGGATCCTCGTAGTCAAATTGGTCTATGCTGTGGCGATCTGCCAACAGAACCTCCTGGTCAGTAGCCAAGTCATACGACGGAGGTAATCCTTCAGGCTCTGGCATTCTGGCACAAGAAGCTTGAGAGATTTGTACACAAGAAAGATCAGTGACCTATGTGCAGTATAGTGGAGAAGAAATGTTTAAAGAAGAGGCAATACATTTTGAAAAGAATGTCAACAGGCATAACAAGACTCCACATCACAATAGGGTACGGGTAGTTACATAGGCAATAAGGGTTCAAAAGTGTATCTCCAGACATCATCATGCCTGGCTCTTGAGTAGGAAAAAAAAAAAAAAACAGCAGCATGTGTATTTACGTTTGATTACTGATTTTAAATATATACATATAGAAATGCATCCAGTTCAGTCTTAGACAGATTTGAAAAATTCCTAAAATAATTTGTTAGTTAGTGACTGCAAATGCGATAAGAGAAAAAGTAAATAGGATACTTACCACAAAGAATGGTTTGAATGATTTAAGATTCTTTTCGTTCAGACGTTTCAAGTATTCATTAGTATATTCGCCGGGAATCCCCAGACCACCCAGAAAATTGCCTAGGTATTCCAAGTACTCATCTCCAGAGACTTCGTAAATTGTGTATTGTAATAACGAAAGGTCGTTGAGAATTGTGGGCTTTTGTAATGATTTGGCCACTTCTAGACATACTCTTGAGACATGTTCAAATACAAACTGCTCAAACCCAGGGACCTTTTTGCCTGCTTCAAAGTCTTCCTGCTTGACCAGTCCAAGCCCCCAGACCTGAATCATTTTATTAAGAGTGATGACAGCGAGCTTTATAGACTGATCATCGTCATCGCCATTAGATGTGTATAACAGCACCGATTGGAGAATGCTTTCGTATAAGTCCATATTTCTTTCTGAAAAGAAAATGCCTCCCATGCCATTATTGAGGACATTAAAGACAAACTGGAGATATGCTCTTTTCAAATCCCGGTTGATAATTGTAATATCAGTCGAACCATTTTCAGAAGGAATTTCATTTAATGCTGCAAAAATCTTTTTCAACAGCGGTGAAAGAAGTAAATCAAACATGTCATACATACCGCGCTCCTTTCTAAATGTATGCAGTAAGTGACCCAAAAAGCTCAAAAAGTCAGTCACTTCCTCGGCTCGGCATTGCTCGAGGAAACAGGTAATTAGTCGTGTGACTTCGGGAAGGATGTTCATCCCCAACAGAGGAATAAGCCGCGCTATGGCGAATCTGGCAGCATCGCGGACCAACTCAGAGTTTCCTAGTCTTTCCACACTTGTAGTCACAACTTGAGTAGCGGTTTTGAATTCTTGTAAAGATTGTTGATCGATTTCTACATCATTTTCTGGTTGAAAGCCACGAGCAAATATACCGATTGCCATAATGTCGTGATGAATCTGTAGTGGATTTGAGTTATTTTGTAACAAGACATTTTCTACATTAGAGAAAATAGGTTGTTGAAGACTTTTGATAAGAGAAATTTTATTTGAGCTGGAGTTAAACATCAAACCACAAAGCTCAAACAAAAATAGCTGAGCTTCAAAACTAGGATCCTCATTAGAGTCTTCAGAAACAGGCGGAGCCTCGATCGTAAGTAACGAGCTGATAGAGTTAAAAATATCTTGCGCAATATCTCCGACCAAGGGCTTGACTGACTTTAAGAACCGGTAAAATAAAAACCATGATCTGAGACGTACCGATTTGTCGGGATTGTGAACTCCAAGAGGAGAGACAAAAGACTCCAAAACCTTAGTCAGTTTATCGGAGTTATTCGAGTTGAACAGCGTGCAGTGACGGTTTACCAATTCCATGTACAAAAGCTGAATCGATGGGTGGTTCATGGTAATCACATTACTGTCAATCATGTCGAAAAACAATTTTGAAAGAGTGCTGGTAGGGCGTGTTTCTATTCCTTTGACAACGACAATTGATCCATTCTTCAAACTATCACTGTATGCAGCAAGTTCGTATAAGCCGAGTTCTACTTCAGTCCAAGAAGAAACTGAGTCAGGGTTAAAAGCAGATGAAGTTACAGAAGAAATCGTGTCAATGTACAAGTCCGAGTCAATTCCCACAATCAAATCTTGTAACAGCTTGATCCTGTTTCTGAACTCAATAAACTCCTCATTCTCTCCATTGTCCCAGTCGTCTTCGTCATACTTAAGCTTTAACACAAGGGATCTAAGGAGTGTGTAAAGTAGTTGTCGTCGTAGTGAAGAAATGAAGTTCGAATCGGCTGGGAAGTTCAAAACTTGATTTGAAACGTTTTTCTCCATCTTTGAAGTGTCGACTTTGCTTTTGGCGATCTTTGACTCCTTGCGTACAAAAGAAAGGTATTCTGAAAGACTTCCAAAGACTTGACTTGAGATCTCGTTATCATCGTTTGACAGGTATTCAATGACAATAGGGAAAAACTCTACAAGCATTTCGTCGGCCTGTTCTGATTGTTGAGCGCTCATGGTCGAATTGGAGGCAGCTGCAGTCGATCCGTCTAAAATGTGAACCAGCTCCAGAAGCACTATGTTTGCAAGTTTACCAACTCTTTCGTCAGGTGACAGCTGTGATAACACATCCTTAAGTCCCAGAAGACGGATCACATCCATCTTGTCGAACGGTTTCATCTTTTTGTACATGATTTCAATCAACGTATCGCAAGTTGCCAATGGAAGACTTTGTAAACATTTGTATACTAATGGAATAAATTCGTTATTGATAATGAGAGTAATATCAACCCACGAGACCCATCCACCGATGACGTTGAGGACTCCTTCCACAATTTCCGAGTTAGAATCAATGTAATGTTTGAGAATCTTGAACCATGAATCTGTGATGTTTGTAATATCGTTGCTTCTGATCTGATCTTTGATCGCATTGTTTCGCTTGGTAATAGCCGACTCTCTAACAATAAGGTTATCACCGATCTCTTCATGAACAACTTTGAGAATTCGGAGGTATAAGTCGACGTTTACCGAATTGCCTATCGACGAATTGGAAGCGGCTAGAATCGATAAAAAGTCATTGAAAAATGATGACCAACTGTTCTGGAAAGTAAGAATGAATAAAAATGCAATAGTTTGTGCGAGTTTGTTTTTGAGATAGTTTGCACCAAGGTTTTCAGGAGAGTTTTTGACAAAATCAAACAGTGTAGTTCTGACAAAATGAAGTTGTTCCGGTGTAAGGTTCTGGAGTGCGGAGTCAATAACCTGAAGCGAGAAAAAGCGAGATTCAGGAGATCTAGTTAGACTGTTAGTAAATTGGTATTAGACAAAATAGTAATGGTGTTAAAGACTTACCTTTTGACGCTACCAGAGTACAGCGCTAAACAGACTTGCCATCCGTCATTTGAATCTTTGACACTGTTGCAAAAGTCAATAGCCTGGAGATACATTCAGATGCCCGATGTGGCGTTATTGTTAGTAATTGGTAACTCAATGCGGAGGACGGATCAGCGCTGTGCGAAAACATACCTGTTGCTGAAGAGAAGGCTCCGACGTACCGGAGATTGCGATGTTGACAGCTTGTTCAAGCTGATCTTCCATGTTGAATGTGAAGGTTGATGTGCTTTCTTGTGTTTTTTCTTTGATTCAAAAATTCAAAAATTCAAACTGCAATTTTATAACGCCAAAAGCTGCTTGCAAAGAGAAAAACCCATGAAATTTTTTGCTGGGTGTCCAGGTTAGGGTTTGAGATATGTACTCGGTTTCTATGGAGTTGATTTATTATTCGTACAAATCTGCTTTGCGATAAAGGTTGGTTTCAGGTGAGACCGAGGATTACTTATATAAGTCGATTGATGAATTAAATGTGTAAATTTTACAAGATTGATTTGAAAGGTTGAGGAAAAGCAAGTATTGTATAAAGCCAAGATAAAACTTTAATTGTATACTCGAAAATATCCTCGTGTAAATCTGGAGAAATAGGCTAGCTCAAACCGGCTTTTGTGTTCATGTGGTCGGTGATGATTCATTTTAACTAATGAGTGGTGCTGAAAAGCGGAAAAATGAGTCAAAACTGACGAAAGCTTGGGTGGATTAGGTATGGATCAAAAGTAAAGTGGAATGCTTTAAATGTTTGAAATAGTCATTCACCTTTTTATATACGATAGAGAAGTCATTTGTATCAAAGTTTCGACAACGGCAGTAACTACAAAAAATTAGCTTGTGAAAACTAGCTTCATATTTTAAATAAAATCAAGTCAAAGATAAGCAAGGTGTATTTGTGTTTTCGTGAGATAGATAAATGTGAATGCAACTGACCTGAGCTGGCATAAAAATGTCGAAAAACTATGACTGACAATATAAATAGATATCTGTACATGATAAAAGTAATCGTCTTCAAATGAGCCGTTAATAAACAACTGAGTGCATCAAACGTCGTGAACAAGCCTCTAATTGTGTGAACATGAAGTCATGATTTCCAAAGCAAACTATACTAGTATAACAACTTACAGATCGACATTGCTGGCTGCATTTCAAACTAAACGTCAAACAGTTTTTTGTTGCTAGCTCAAAGATAGACTCGTCTAGTTGAAGATGGGTAGTTTATAAGCTTGTAAATACTTCATTCAAGATCTCAATGCTTTCTACTAAACTTGTGCGCTTTTGATCTAAGCTACTATGACGTCACTTGTCCCAACTTGAGTCTAGAAATACTTCAAAATTGCAATGAAGATGGTAATGCCACAATGCCGTTAACACCATGATGACAGAAACAAAATGCATACATCAAGCAATTTAAATGCTTTGAAGATAGATACAAATATGTGTTTTACATAATGTGGTGATAGATGCAAGAATTACCCTTGGAAGTAGCACATTTTTCACCTAGCTAGATTCGCGTACACTGGATAACAAGAGTTAAAAGAAAATTTCATATTGCAGTCTGTATTTGTCATGGGCCTGTAGAATATGCGTTGGAGGTGAGCATTTTTGGCATCAATGTGTGAAAGTATTGACAGCTACGTTGGTAGTTTTTTGAAACAGCATTTTGACAGAACAATCATTTGGGGCTAGGTCAGCTCATACAAAATTATCACTGGTGTCTTCGAAAAAGAATTCAATCAATTAAAGACTTTTTCTTTGCCGGATATCTTATAGGAGACGTCAGACCTTGACGAACCAATTCTTTTTCAAGATCTTGTAATGGTCTTGAAGCCACTACTCTTAGGAAGTCTTGTTATCAATTTGACGCCAAAAAATGTGTACTACCATTTATAATCTCTTGGAGTTGGTCCCTGAACCCTTTAGTGGACTTGTTTATAAAGCAGTTGCTGCTACTTTTGGTATGAATAGAAACGGTTTGTGATATAGCATCTACATGCCCAAGGAAGTCAAGGTCGATTGCAACGGGCCTGTCTTGGCTTGAGTCTAAAGAAGCGCATTTCTCTTTGATTTTACAGGCATCTATCCTGATACTTGATGAATGCGCAAAAGTGAGCAAATGGAGCTTTCCAAGTTTTAGATTTCTATTACTTATCGTATAAGCCCTTATGAATATGTGAGTGGCAAAAATATCACTAGAGAAGGCAATACTAACGATGAATTGACTGATTCGAATACTAGTTTGAAGTGATTGAGAAATCATCTTGTTGAGCCTGAAAGAAATCCAGACCATGTTACCGTTCTTGATAAATCTGATAGAGCTGTGCTTATCAGTTAACATTATGATTTTAAATGGCAATGATAATACTAATGAGGACAAGTTTTTTTCCATGTGGCTATTGCTGAGTCTGGAGATCCGCTGCCTTTTAGATACACCTCAACCATCAACTCCGTTTTTGAGTACAGTCATATGGTTGAGTTGAAGGATTGCGTTGATGCTGCAGACAAGGGAGATTGCATGCAAACAAGCCCTGTTGAAGAGATCCCTGGCAAGGTCTCTTCAAAACAGGGCTCTTTGACAAACTTTCTCCTCAGTGGAAGAGATTCGGTGCTTCTGCAACTGATACAATTTTCCACGGCCCTCGTCAATCCATGCTTGAGCATTACAAATACAACAAATTGTATATATTTTCTATCACTTTACATGGACTTTTGTCCTCTGGATGCTTTTACAACTACAATCCCTGGCAGTTTGTTTGTAGAAACTGGCGTATTCAGGATCAGACAGTATTACATTTTATTTGCTTACTTCCGGGATTCCAATATTGAAAACAACTATCCACACTGGTCTTAGTAGACATTGGACAACATAGGAACACCTGAAATGATTGCTGGATGTGATACCTTTAGAGAAGACGGCATTGATTTCATGGGCCTCAAGTATCTGCATACATTTATCAACAGTAATATGAATATTCAATACAATATTTTGTTGATATTGCACTATGAGGTTCTGTAGATGTAAAAACTATGATTGCGCCGTGAAAACTAGAAGTTTTAGCGATCATTGATTGAGTTCAACACAAAAGACAAACTGCTATTCAAGTGCCTGTTGTCCCGCCAAAAGATGAGAGCTCCTGTCACTGTTGAAGATATATCCATTATAAAGCACATGATGCAAAACGCGTATCGCACGTCTGCAATTCCTAAATACTCTATCAACAAAATATTTTTTTAGTCTGACTGGAAAACTGAGGGTGATAAGCCGTGAACCCTGAGCCTGCATCTAGTTCTTTTGGCACAAGTACAATTGACCAAGTACCTAATAGAAGAACCCGAACCAGCGGGAGTCGTTGCCCACTGGCTAAAAAGGCTTGAAAATTTGAGACATTTAGCGTGTTTACAAGCTTTGTGAAAACTCTGTGCTGCTTGAGGACCAAATCGGAATACGAAGGCATACTGTGCAACGTCTTTTGAATCTCAATTTCTTTCAGACACTGGAAAATGGACCGACAAAATGTCTGTTTCGATGGTGATGATGATGTCTCGGAACATGATCTTCGGGTTGCCTGTTAATTAGTCGCGGCACCCAGACGTTTCTAAAAACATGTATACACTTGTTTGTATCTGAGGGAGACCCTTTCAAAGATAACATTTCTGGTCAAGTTCAGGCTGTGGAACATTGCGAGAAGAAAATCTGTTACTTCAGGAATAGGACTCTTGAAAAACAGCAGTTGAGCAGAATTTGCGAATGGGCATTTCGACGAGAGAAGTTGGTGCCGATGGGTGGTGATACATGTCCATGAATGGCTGCTTCTGTGCTTCTTTAGCCGTTTTGACATCCGACAAAGAACTTTGTGGGTTACAAAGAGGACAAGCAGTTGCAGCAGTGTTTGGGCATCGGTGCTCTGATGCTCACCGGGACACGCCCCGAGTACATAACCGGGACATGCACCGGGGCTCTGCCTTGATAGCGGTGCCGGGTATTAGCGACAATATCGACAACATTGGCAACGGAAACGGCTACCGGCAAATGGCAAATGGCAACGGCGGGCGGTGGATGGCGAGGCCCTGGGCCAGATTCGGCAAATGGAAATGGGAAACGCTGATTTTTGGTTGCTTAATTCTCTCCCTCTGTGCAAGTAGTGTCGGAATACGGCTGCACGTGCGAGAACACTGGCGCATGCTGGGAGGTTGGGCTTTTTCTCTCTACATAAGATTTCTTTTGCTATATACAAAACTCTTCTTCCTGACCATCTTTTTTTTTCAAATCGCCCTGCCCATCTATCGCTTTGTCCATCATGCTCTTTGGCGTCCGCTTAGCAAACGAAGTTTATCCACCTTGGAAAGAGGAGTACATTTCCTATGACAAGCTGAAGAAGCTTCTCAAAGAGGGCGTTGTCTCTGCCGACCAAAAGCCTGAGGAATGGACCGACGCAAACGAAACCAACTTTGTCAGCGTGCTCGACTCCGAGCTCGAAAAGGTCTACTCTTTCCAGTCAAAAACCTACAGCAGACTCTCTGACGAAATCTCGGAAATCGAAAAGTCCATCAATTCTGCCACCGACGTCAAGCCTGAAGACGCAAAGGGTTTGGAATCTAAACTGGAGGAAATTTTAGAGGCTGCTAGAAACTTGGACACTTTCTCAAGATTGAACTTCACCGGCTTCAGTAAGATTGTCAAGAAGCACGATCGTTTGCACACAAAGTACCAAGTCAGACCCTTGCTCCAAGTCCGTTTGACCGCTTTGCCCTTCCACTCCGAGGACTACTCTCCCTTGCTCTACAGACTCTCTGTGCTCTACGCCTTCTTGAGCGACAACTTTGGCTCCAGTTCTACTCCCGCCGGTCTCTCTTCCGTTGTTGCCGGCGACAATACCGACTACACCACTTACAAGTTCTGGGTTCATCCCGAAAACGTCATGGAGGTCAAGACCAGAATTCTCAGACATCTTCCTTTGCTTATCTACGGAGTCAAGAACGGAGATGACGATGAGGAGCAACCTGTTGACCCTACTATCTCTTCTCTCTACTTTGACAATCCTGCTCTTGAGCTCTACGAGTCCAAGCTGCAAAAGAGCGATATCTCTCCTTCTTTGCGTCTCAAATGGCTTGGTAAGCTAGCTGAGAAGCCCGAAATTACCCTTGAAAAGAAGGTCGTTGATCACACTAGTACTGGCGAGTACATCCCCGATGAGAAGATCGCTATTAAGGAAAAGTACATTCAATCATTCTTGAATGGTTCTTACCACATGGAAAAGACTCTTAAAAAGATGTCTGAACGCGGCGCTTCTAAAGAAGCCATTGCCGACTACAAGAAAACCGTCGAAGACATGCAATCTTTCATCAAGGAGAACGATTTGGCTCCTGTTCTCAGAACCGTCTACACCAGAACCGCTTTCCAGATCCCTGGTGACAACAGAGTAAGAGCTATTCTCGACAGCAACATTGTGTTTATCAGAGAAGACAGTTTCGACGCTGCCAGACCTATCCGTGACCCTGAACAATGGCACAGAAGTGACATTGATGCTCCCGGCGTCGAAGATCCTTCTTCCATTGTCAGAAAGGGCGAAGTTTCCAAGTTCCCCTTTGCCGTTCTCGAATTCAGAGTTCTTACCAGAAACCCTGGCGAGAGCAACAAGGCCAAGACTCCTGGCTCAGTCGACAACAGACTCATTTCTCCCGCTGTCAAGCGTCACGGAAAGTGGATTGAAGAACTTACCAACAGTCACTTGGTCAAGGAGGTCCCCGGCTTTTCCAAATTTATTCAAGGTATTGCTTCTTTGTTTGCTGAAGACGACCGTCTGGACGCTCTTCCATTCTGGGCCAACGAATTGGAGTATGACATCAGAAAGGATCCTAAGCAAGCTTGGGAAGATCAAAAGCGTCGTATCAAGGAGGCTGCTTCGTACACTCAAGAGTCCAACAAGATTCGTATGAGAACTCCCTCCATGTCCAGAGTTCCTGCTTCGCCAATGTTCTCTGCCATTGACGGTTCCAATGCTGGACCCTCTGCTATTCCTGAAGAAGTTGTCGAGGGAGAGGAAAACGTCAAGGATGCCGATATTGATGATGACGATGAAGAAGGCGATGACGATGACGAGGAACCTACTAACACAAAGCAATCTAATGCTTATGAATCTGAGAGAACTCCACGTCTTGACGTAGAGTCGGAAGACGAAGAGTTTGTTCTTCCCCCAGGAGTTGTCAAGCCTACTACCCTTATCCGTAACTCGGGTCCTGTCAAGGTCGAGACCAAGGTTTGGCTTGCTAATGAAAGAACTTTCAACAAATGGCTTCACATTACCACTCTTTTGTCTGCTTTGACATTCACTCTTTACAGCTCTGTTGGACGCTCCATCAGTTCCACTACTGCTGAATACGTTGCTTACATTTTGTTTGGTCTTACTTTGTTTTCCGGTATCTGGGGTTACGGCACTTACATGCAGAGACTGAAGTACATCAAGGCTAGATCTGAGCGTCATTTGGACAACCCGGCCGGTCCTCTTATCATTGCTATTGGCTTGTTGGCCGCTTTGATTCTCAATTTCATTTCCAACTACAAAATCCAGCACGGAGATCACTCTACTCCCGTTGAACCTCTGCCCACCATTAACGCCACTGCTCCTAACTTTTACTAAGCTTGCTTGTGAACTCTATGTATAATAACACTTTCTTCATTGGATAACTCTTTTTTTTTCTTACTTACCTTCTTTTGCTCATTACATGTGAATAATTTTCCCGAGAATTGTTTCATGTGAACATCATTTTTCTTTTATAATTTTTGAATAATTAATACACAACTAGATCTGAATTTTTTTTTTTTATTGCTATTGAGAATAGGTTTGCGACTGGGATGTGCAGCCGAGTTTGGGAATATTTAAAAGTTGAGGACGAGATAATTGGAGGTTGATATTGCGCATACGGATTGTATGCAGATACAGGTATGATGTTGCTGTTTGCAAACGAGGTTTTATGCCTGTCCAAGATTTGAAGTAAACATGACAGAAGCTTAAAACTTGATTAAAAAACAAGATTTATAGTTTCGATTCTAGGTTGCGAGCGTAGTCACGCGAGATGTTGGCCTGAATCTTCTGTTTCTACAACAAGTTGGTTTTGGATCGCCAGTTACTTGATTCCCATCACAGGACAGCCTTGTCTCTGTTAAAAGCACCAAAGTTGTGAGACAATTGCGAATCAGACAGCACGCTCACGCGGAAGAGCTGTATACACAACATACGGTAGATATTAATGCTCTATTGGCGTATGGTTTTACTCTATTGGGGGTAGACTTGGGTAATGCAATTCTGGGTCTACCCGAGGAGTAAAATAGTAAATGATGATTATATCAGTTGATTAAAGTCAGCGATTAAAATTAAAAACCCTTTGCAAAAGGTCAAAAATGGGTGCGTGTATTCCACAAAAGATAATATATAGTTTGATAAACAAGTCAACATATATAAAACCAAATAGATATCCTTAGCAATTATTGAACTCACATTAAGTATCTCAGTTATCAACAATGGCGCTACTAGATGCTATTGAAAGTTTGGTGAGAACCACCAAGCAACAAAGTTTCAATCATCCATACATCACAGCGCTCAGTCTAGCTTTGCTGTTAGTATATGGAACTCCATATATCCAGCATGGAATCTACTTGATCCAATTCTACTTTTTTAATCGGTTCAAAGACACAAAGCTACCATACATAAAGTTCGCACACCCGCTCGGGCTTGTCGATTTGTACCACCTGCTCTGGGCAGTCAAAAACGACGAGCTGCCACTCCACTTCCAAAGAGCAATGACAACCAACGCAGACCCGCACTGCCACACCGGGCGCCTGCAAGTCGTGGGCAAGTTTCTGTTCTGGACAATCGACCCGGAAAACATCAAATCCGTGCTGGCCACCAATTTCAAAGATTACGGGCTGGGAAGACGGTATGACCAGTTCAGACCGCTGCTGGGCGACGGCATTTTCACGCTTGATGGAAGCGGATGGCAGCACTCGCGGGCCATTTTGCGCCCGCAGTTTAGTCGAGATCAGATCTCGCGACTAGACTCGCTAGAACCACATGTGCAGAACCTCATCAGGCATGTGGAAAATGCGTCGAAAAATGGACAATTTGTTAATATCCAAAACCTGTTTTTCCAGCTGACGATCGACACCGCGACTGAGTTTTTGTTTGGCGAGTCAGTCGACCTGCTTTCTGGAGGGAATCCAAAGATCCCAGAAGCCAAGGTGTTTGGCGAGACGTTTAACCGGGCACAGGACGTGTTGGCTACGCGGTCTGCGCTCCAAAACTACTACTACATGTACAATTCGTCGCAATTCAAAAAGGACTGCCAAGTCTGTAAAGCATTTACAAGTTCCTACGTCCAACTTGCACTTGAGCGGAACCCGCCAGGAACAGATATCAAAAGAGACTCTTACATTTTCCTCGACGAACTGACCAAAGAAACGCGCGACCCGGACGTTCTCCGTGACCAAGCACTCAACATTCTCCTAGCCGGCCGCGATACCACTGCTTCTCTTCTCTCATTCACCATCCGCGAGTTATCACAACACCCCAAAGTCTACCAAAGACTGCGCACCGAGATCCTGGCTGCGTTTGGGACATCGCGCGACGACATTACGTTCCAGTCGCTCAAACGGTGCACTTATCTGCAGCACGTTCTGAACGAAACTCTACGATTGTACCCGACCGTTCCTAACAATTTCCGACTAGCTTTGCGCGACACCACGCTCCCACACGGCGGAGGTCCAGATGGCAAATCACCAGTATTTG
This sequence comes from Saccharomycotina sp. CBS 16003, assembly GCA_022457085.1. NCBI lineage: Eukaryota > Fungi > Ascomycota > Saccharomycotina sp. CBS 16003. Next base: position 1,407,873 of record JAJNCF010000026.1, read on the forward strand.
TCCCCAAGAACTCCGTCGTGTTCTACACAGTCTACAGCATGCACAGACACCAAGATTTCTGGGGCAAGGACGCTGACCAATACAACCCGGACCGCTGGACAGAGTACAGCACCAAAACCCATCACTCATGGGATTTCCTGCCGTTCAACGGTGGGCCTCGGATATGCCTAGGCCAGCAGTTTGCGCTGACTGAAATGTCGTTTACATTGGTAAGATTGCTGCAAAGGTTTGAGCATTTGGAGGCCAAGCCGGGACTGTTTGAAGGACCGATGAAAAATAAGCTTCATGCTAGGTTGACTATGTGCGTTGCTGGCCCTGAAGGAGTCTCGGTCAAAATGTCGTGATGTTTATAGTTATGTATCGTATCAAAATGTATCGCAGTTTATTTGACAATCTTGTCCTTTGTAGATTTTACATCTGTTCACAGCCGTACGCCTCACGCCCTGAACCCTTTTAGCAACGGTGCTTAAGCAGTGATCCAGGCACGCGGCTGAGCTCGCGTTTTGTCTCCATTTTTGTGTGTTTACATTTTGTGTGGAGTGCACTTGAATTCCTCGTTGAAAAGAGAACCGAAATCAAAACAAAGTCGAAAACTCAAGTGTGTATATGTTTTGTTTACATTCAAGGGAAACATTGTTTGATATTTTTATTATTATTATACGATTTTCTCGATTATTCTGTGACTCAGTTTGTGAGATCAATTGAATTTTTTAGATACATAACAGATTGAAATATTAAAAAATTGCAATGAAGACTGTTTGGAAACAGTACAATAATCATCCACAGTGAGTATTGAATAATTTATAGAATAGTTGAAATCTGGATCAAAGCTGACTGACGCCAAATGAAATCTCGATTCCAACAGAGAAGCAAATGAGGCAACCGTGAATCACGATTTCAAACCAGCGTATGAATATTGTTTCCCACAAAGCCCAGTTGTAGTTGGATATGAAGACTACAAAATCAATAATCACTTTTCTACTGGAAGTACGTATTTCAGTGACTAGACGTTAAACAGACTTTTTTTTATTAACATGAAACTACGCCAGTAATGACCACCCATATTCAAGCTCAAACAGTTCTACATGCTACATATCTAGAGACGGAAATGGCGACCACCAACTGTACACAAACCGACACACCCAAAGATCTCAAAGAAGATCCAGTGAAAGCTTTGATCCAGAATCAAACCCATTCTTTTACATCTGAAGTACTCTCCTGCAAACTTGTCAAACACCAAGCCATCCAGTACCCTGTCAATCCAGACAAAAGTATACTCAAAGTCCACAGTGACAACGAAATTTATAGTGATGAAAATAGGGCACAGCTTGAGAACCTGTTGCTGATGGTCGATTCTTCGTTGGCCTTGACACCTGACCGGTTCCTGTTTAAGAAAGAAGTAGACACACAACCCGAAGAAGAAGGTTCCTGGCAAGCCGAACGCGGGCGGTAATGATTTATACAAAAAATTTCTTGTGAAATGTAAAACTGAACATGTTTGTTCTTGATTGATATACTCTATGTAACTCTAAACACAAGCATCGCGATCTGCATTTCGCCGAGAGCAAGGTCTTCTATACTCAAGAGCCCTGAACACTGGTCACCTTTCACCAAAATATGTAAATATCTGATCTCTCAGCCGCCCGCAAACCTTCTCAAATCATCCTTTATCAACATTTTTTGAGATCCCACACGCCATCATTTTGCAGTTACAACACCCTTTGTACTAGCATATTCAAAAATAAAGATCAAGACAATTAGCAGATCGGCCGACAACTACCCGCCGGTCCGACAAGAAGACTACCGAGAAATCTCGACCCTGCATTGCACCCTTTTGAACGGGCCAGAGAGTACACACGCGGGCCTTGAACACGACCAAACTGGACAAGGTGTTTGCGCAGCCGTTTGTGGGCCAACTGGGCGATGGTCACATTGACGGCGTCCACAGTATTGCCCAAAAACTTGCGGACACTGGCCTACGTCGCTATTGGGTCTAGTGACGGTGCGGTCAAGCTGTGGAACTTGGCCGAGCGCGGTCAAGTGTTTTCGGTGCAGGGACATCAGGGGATTGTTAGAGGGCTGACTGTGAATTGCAGTGGTAGGTTGTGGACGTGCGGTGCTAACAAGACTGTAAAAAATGTGGGATCTCAGTGATACGTCCAAACTGCGTAGACATGGCAAATCGAAAATGGACCTGATCGTTACGTATCTGGGCACGTAGGCGTTAATGAGCGTGGGCTGCCACAGAGATGAGTCCAAGTTTGCGACTGCTGGTAACAGCATCAAGCTCTGGGATACCGAGCGATCAAGGCCGATTGGCGATCTTTCTTGGGGCTCTGATGACATTACTTCTGTCCAGTTCAACCAAACAGGGACCTCGATATTGGCGTCCGCTGGCACCGACAACTCTGTCATCCTCTACGATATCCGCACCACTTCGCCCATTCAAAAGCTCGTCGCCACACTCCACACCAACGCTGTCGCATGGAACCCGATGAAGGCTTTTTATTTTGACGCCGGCTCCAAAGACCACAAGACTTACATCTACGACAGGCGGAACCTGACGCGGTTCGTCAACGTCATGAAAGATCATGTTGCGGCCAAAAACTTGTTTGTGCTTCTTACGACCGCACCATTCGCATATTCCGCCGCAACGAAGGCCACTCGCGCGAAGTTTACCATACAAAACGGATGCTGCATGTGTTCACGACCCGGTTCACGGCGGACTTCAAATCCATTCTGTCTGGTTCCGACGACAGCAGCGTGCGTGGGTGGTGTATCAATGCTTCAGAACGAGTCGGCGTCAAGTCCTTGCGGCAAAAAGATAGGATTGAGTACCACGCCGCGCTGAAGGAGCGATTCAAGTATATGCTTGAGATTCGCAGAATCGCTTGGCACAGACACTTGCTGCAGGTTATCAAAAAGGCTGGCGAGATCAAGCGCAAAGAGGGCAATGTGCGGAACCATACAAAGAAGGATAGCATGCCTTATGTGTCTGAGCGGAGAAAGCATATTGTTGGAGTTGCGTTGAAGAAGAAGGAGGTAACAGATGGAAAGAAATAGTCAAATCTATAGTATTAATCAAAATTATTTATAATATGTTCTTGTAGATATCAAGTAAACAGTTGCTTTTCAGATTATACTTCTCTCGAACTCATAGTGTCACTGTACATGCTATCAACAAACGTCAACGCTTCCTCAACCGAGTCAAAAGAGACGCGATCCTCGCCAGCCGGTTTTGTGAGCAACGCCGTGATCCCTGCCAACCTAAACATTTTGCGCACTCTTTGACTCTTCGGGAACCTTGTAAACAGCACCGGGATCCCGCGCTTCTGAACGTAATTCTGAACGATTTCAAGCAGGATCTGCACGGCTGCCGAGTCGCACTGGGTCATGCCGTGGGTGTCGACAATGAGATACTGGGTCATTTCCTCGTGCCTGACGCGCGGGTAAGAAGGATGGATTTTCATGGTGCCGTAGACCTCGAACCGTTTGAGCCGGTTGCGGAGGTCGCCGGTGTTGGCGAAGGTTAAAGGTTCGGGGATACGCACGATCAAGCAGCCCTCGATCTCTTCGAGCTGGAGCTTGTCGGCGTCTTCGAAAATGTTGGTGCCAGGCACGCGGCCAAGGATCTGAATGCGCGGCCGGGTCGAGTGGTGAATGACACGGACTACAGAGAACCCGACCCCGACTGCGATCCCGCTTTCAACGGAGAAGAAAATAGTACATAAAAGCGTCAAAAACAGCGTAAACAGGTCTTCGTAGCCGCCGATTTGCCAGTAGAATTTGATATCTTTTGGCGCTTCTTCTAGTAACGACAACCCGACCACGGAAATCACGGCGCTGAGCACGCATTTGGGCAGGTAGTAAAAGTAGGGCATGAGAAAGGTAATGGCCAGGATGGTGACGGTGCACAAAACCAACCCGGACATTTGGGTGGTGGCTCCGGACAGCGCGTTGATTTTGGACCGGCCGTAGCCGCCGAACGAGGGCAGAGCACATACAAGCGAGCCGAAAAAGTTGCACACGCCCAAGGCAACAAGTTCGCGATTAGTCGAGATGGTCAGGTCAGCGGAAGCTGCTAATGTCTTTGACGCGATTGTAGACTCAAAGAACCCAAGCACGGCACAGAAAAACGAGGTCGCAAACGTCTCTTTGAACACTTTGTAAGAGGAAGAGGTAACAGGGAACCGGATCGTGACGTTGCCCGGTTTGATCTGGCCAACGACGTCGAGCCCGCGCTCGTCCAAGTCCAGAACATTGGTCACGACTGTGGCAATCACAACCGTGAGCAAGATCTCGGGCAAGAATATAATTTTGGGGTACTTGTTTCTGAACCTGGCCTTGACCACTCTGCCAGCTATAATCACTATCATCGAAGTGAACCCTACCACCGCCGTGACCCTGTGCGCATGCTCCCAGTTGCCCAACACAAACAAAAGCTTTGCAAGCACACTTGCGCTTGTCCCGATCGCTTCGTGCATCCGCTCAACCAAACCGAGCTGGCTCGGCAGCTGCTCCACAACCATCACCACACCCACAGCTGAAATGAACCCACGCAGCAGCGCTCGCGACAGCACGCTATCAAGAAACCCGAACCGCAAAAGCCCGCCCACAAACAACAGCGCTCCGCCAGTCCCGGCCATAATCCCCGAAATCATATCCGGCGTAATCACATCGTTGTGCAAGTAAGGAGCAGTCGCCTGGCCCACCACCAACGACAGCGCCGCCTCAGGACCAACCACCATGTTGGGCACAGTGCCCATGATCGCATACACAAACGTCGGCACAACCAAACCATACAACCCACAAACCGTCGACACATGCGCCAACGAACTCGCATACGACATCACAATTGGGATTTGGAACGACGCCAACGTCACGCCCGCAGCTACATCGCCAGGCAGAGCCGACAGCTTGTACTGCGGGATCCAGTCAAGGGCAGGCAGGTAGTAAGAGATGTAAGAAAAGGCCTGTGGTTTGAGACTGCCATGGTGATCGTGATTGGTAGTCACTCGTGGGCTCGGTGAGACTCCGCGTGTGGCTGACGAGATGCTGGGCGCACGGTTCGAAATCGTCCGGAAATAAGGCGGCCGCTGCGGTGGTGCCTGCTGCGAAGACTGCGATGCCAAAAGCGCAGAGTTTTCATCAGCCTGACCAGACATTGTTTTGTATTAGTGATGATGAGAAAGACAGACTAAAATTATCAAGAAAATGTCAAGTATATAGTGTACATACGTAGTTGAGCAGCATGCCTTTTGCTGAGGACAATGCAGATCCAATCAATTAGAGCAGACACAATAATTAAACGGTAACCATCATTTATTATTTATCTTCAGTTACATACAAGAAATCAAATACGGGAAAAATTAACAAAAATTGCACATTATATTTAGAATTCTTCATCAGAAGAGACGTAAGCATCACCAAGATCCTTCTTCTTCTTCATTCTCTCCTTCTTCTTCTTTCTCAACTCAGCAGCAGAAAGCTTCTTAACCTTCTTCTTGACCTCAATCTTGTTACCGAAGGCATCGAACTTGTCTTCCTCGTCCTCCTTTTGGTCAAGACGGGGACCGGAACCTTGACCGGAAACCCAGTTGTGACCGGAAGGAGTCATCTTACCGTCAAGAACGGCCCAGACTTCTTCAGTGATATCCTTAGTGAATTCAGCAGAGTGGGTAATGATAACAATACCACCAGCGAACTCCTTAAGAGCCTTAGAAAGGGCACCAAGAGAGTCTCTATCCAAATAATTGGTAGGCTCATCAAGGACGATAAGATGGGGTCTTTGCCAAGTACAAGCAGCAAGGACAAGCTTGACCTTTTGACCACCAGAAAGACCTCTGATACGGGAGTGAGAAACCAACTCAGGCTCAAGACCCAACATGGCACAGTGAGTCTCAATCTCCTTTCTGGTAAGAGGTCTGAATTGACCAGAAGCAAGAGCCTCCTTCATATCAACCTCAGCGACCAACTTGGCGTGAGACTCGATAAGCTCAGAACGGGGGATCCAAGCGTTGTCGACAGAACCCATAGCAGTCCATCTCTCAGACTTGAGACCAATGTTCTCACCGAGGAAGAACGAACATTCGTACTCGTAAGAGTTCTTGAACTTTCTTCTGGCAAGGACCTCGTTGACACGACGGGGAGTACCCTCGATCTTGTAGATCTTGTTCATGGAGTTCTCATCCTCTTCGTTAATTTGTCTGTTGGCACGATCCATGGTCTCACGATCTTCACCAGTTTGGAAACGCCATTGAATGTACTCGGAAGGAGTAGAGTCAAGATGGTTATCAATGTGGGCGAAAGCGTGTTGCTTGATGTATGCGATACGACAGTTTTCGTGGACGTAGACCTCACCTTCAGTGGGAAGCAACTCACCGGTCAAAACGTTGATAAGAGTAGACTTACCAGCACCGTTGGGACCAATGACGGCAATACGGGAAGACAAGGAACATTGGAAACTGATGTCTTTGATTTGGGGCTTGGTGGTACCAGGGTATTGGAAGGTAACGTTTTGGACCTTGACAATAGCCTTTTGCTTGGTCTTGACACCCTCGAGGAAACCAGGCTCGGGGAAGGTGAACTCAAGATCGGAGGCACCGAGCTCGTAGTAAGACTTAGCAGAAGGAACCTTCTTGACGAATTCAGAAAGGTTACCCTTGTACTTTCTAAGCTTGAATCTCTCGTAGTGGATAATGTATTGACAGACCTTGTCAAGGAAACCAGAGTCGTGGGAAACAATGATAGAAGTAATCTCACAGGTGTTGAGGTAGTTGACCAACCAGGCGACGTTGACAGTATCCAAATGGTTAGTAGGCTCATCAAGCAACAAGATATCAGCCTTACGGAGGACAGCAGTAGCAAGAGCGAGCTTCATCTTCCAACCACCAGAAAGGGAGGAAATGGGCATGTCAATCATCTCTTGGGTGAAAGAGAACTCAAGAAGGGTCTTGCTAATCTCCTCACGGGTACCAATGTCACCAGCGGTGGCAAGGACGTAAGAAACGACATCAGTGTCGGCGTGGGTACCATCGATATCGTGCTCGACGTAGACAGTCTTACACTCCTCTTGGGTGGGGAAACCCTCGACTTGACCGTTGGCAATGGCTCTCATAAGAGTAGACTTACCAGCACCGTTAGGACCACAGAGACCGTAACGACGGGCACGCTTAAGACGAAGTTGAGTTCTGTTAAGAAGAATCTTGGCACCGTAAGCAAGAGAGAACTCACAGTTACAAAGATCCTCACCCTCATCATCTTCCTCGTCGAAGACAGCACCACCGGGGATGTTGGCAACGGACTTGAGACGGAGTTGCTCAATGAGCTCACGGGACTCCTTCTCGTGGAGGAAGACAGTGAAGAATCTGGTAAGAGTCTCGGCCCAGTCGGCTTCGTGGGTGAGACGCTCGTCAATCAAGTCACCAGAGACGGCAGCAGCGTACTCAATGACAGGCTTGAACTTGGAGTCGACGTTCTTGCCCTTGAGAAGCTCCTCAATGATGGCAAGGTTGACGTTGGTGTCACCGGCAGTGGAGACCTCGGGAATGACATCATCATCACCAATCTCACCGACACGCTTAAGAGTGTTGACGGCACGGAGAGTGACATCACGGGCTTCGGGATCGGCAATGTTGGAGTAGTTGGTCTTCAAAGCAGGGTACAACTTGGGCAAGAAAGGAGCAACGACTTGAGGATCGTCGACCAACTTACACATGTTATCGGCAATGACGGCAGCCTTACGCTTGATAGAGGTGTCACGCTCAGCAAGACCACGGGAAAGCAAAGGAACCATGATGGAGAGAGTGGCGGTGGTGACCTCGGAAACGAAGGTGGTGGCACCAAGCAAGTGGACGGTTTCAGGGACCTCTTGGGGAGCAGAGATACACTTGATCAAGGCGGGAATGAACTTGATAATATCCTTGTTGTCAATGGTATCAGTGGACTTGGTGATGGTGGCAGTGGCGGCCTTCTTGACCTCGGGCTTGGTATCCCACATAGCCTCAGAGAGGACGGGAATAAGCTCGGGCATGCGAAGAGCGATTTGATCACGGGCAACATCGACGAGGATGGAAACACACTCCAAGGCGGCGACCTTCTCAGTCCACTTGTTGGAGCTGGAGACACGCTCAAGAAGAGCAGGAAGGAGAGCCTTGACAGCACGGGGAGTGATGTTCTCGGAAAGAGCCTTGATGGCCTTGATGGCGGCATCACGGACGGGAATTGACTTGTCACCGGCCTTCTCGAGGATGGTGGTAGCAAGACCAACGGCGTAGGGCTCGACGGCAGAGGAGAAGTCGGTGGAAGCAGAGATGAAAGCAACACCCTCCAAAGCGTTTTGCTTGACGGTAACGTTCTTGTCGTTGATGGCCTTCTTGAGTTCCTCAAAGAACTTGACAGGAGCGTCGTGCTCCTCAATGGGGCCGTTGACGAACGAGGCCAAGGCGGTGGCGGCAGTGACGCGCTCCTCGTCAGAGGAGGCAACCTTGAGGCTGGAGAAAAGCTCCTCCAAGACCTTCATAGACCCTTTAGCTTCTTTAGTAGCCATTGTGGATGAATATGTAATGAATGATGGATGAGTAGGTAGGAAAGTAAAATTAGGAAAGAAACGTCTTTTTTAAATAACACGAGTAGAACAGAGAGGAAAAATTTTTTTTTTTTCGGATGACAGGGTTAGGGCGTGTATACAGTGCGATGTGTACACAGTTTAAAGAGAAAAAAGACGTTGACGTGTGAAAATTTTTTTACTGGCTGGCCCTAGCCCATATCTACCACGTGACTGTTCTATGCAGCGAAAAAGAAGGCGAGCAACAGCAGCAGCAACAACGGTTAAAGGGGGGATTAGGAAAAAGGTGATGGATGTAAGCGATCTCGTTGGCTGGAGTTGAGGAAGGAAAGAGATAAGAGATGTGGTGGGTTTGGAGGTTGATTGTTACTGCTACGTAGTGAATGGGAGAGCAGAATGGTATTCAATTGAGTCGGTAGATGAAGCAGGTTTGAAATAGTTGCTTATTGGCAGATTTGAAGCTTTAGACAGAAGGGTTGAATGGCAATGGTGATTACGACGGCGGTGACGGCAACAACTACAATGACTACAGTGAAAACAGCAATGACTCCTTCCTACAAACCATGATCTCCATGTCAGTGTGTTCCATGTTTTGACCGAGAATCCAAATAATGGCGGTGACTCGCACAGTTTGACCACCGATAGAAACACTCAAACCACCATCATCACCAGCCCAGACTAAGGACTCTTCAAAGAATCCAAGTTCAAAAGCACTGTCATTGGCCACTTTGTCCATGTTTTGGCGGGAAACACGGGGTCCGCACCTTGTTCAAGTCATGGCTTTTCCATCCAAGCAAATGAAGAGAGTGTTTGTATTGCTCACATCGGGTGTTTTCTTGTTGCCACCCGCCGTTGTTGCCTAAACCCGTTTCCTGCCCAAATATGCCCACTATCAACAACAACAACAACAACAACAAAGCCAAACCCGACCGCCTTGCCAAAAGCGCCGGCAAATCGAGTGCCTCTTCTGCTTCTGCTAGGGCGAAACTGGAAGAGCCCGAAGAGTGCTCTGAATGCTGCGATAACCCAGAATGCAGTAACTTCACAGTCGAAGCCGTCGACGGGTACAACGTCTCACAGTATACGTTTGTTTTACAGATCAACACTGATCCGAAGCAGCAGACCGGCCAGGTCCCACACATGAACGTATCACATCTGGCGAACGGCCTGACGTACTGCTCGAACGGGCTCTACGAGTCCATTCTCGACACTGTGCAAAAGTACTATATCCCCGGGAACGCCAAAAAGGTGCCGGCGTTTTTCGAGTATTTTGACAAGCGCGCGCATCTGTCGGAGCTGCCGTTGGCCGTGAACCTGACCGGTTTGCAGCGTGAACAGGAAATGAGCAAGTATGTGCATACCACCACCTCGGTCGTCAACAACATCTACACCGTCGAAGCACACACTACGCGCACAGCAGCAGCGGCCAAAGCAGCGCAGCCGGCCAAAGCGACAGACAGCCTTGTCGTGTTCAAGCTTGCACCGGCCAGCCAGGGCGACTACATTCTCACGATCCCGTGCTTGGACTTGGTCAAGCCCATCATCAAAAGCGGCGCGGTCTACGTCAACGACAAAAGAATCTATGCTGATTTGCTGTCCACTGGCTCAGAAACCATTTCCTCGTTCCGCAGCGTCCTCAACGACCTTGACTCGCCCACTGTGCCGCAGGGATACTTGCCTGCTGTGCCCGACTACCAGCTCACAGGAGGCACCATCACCCGTTTGCCGCCGCCAGATATCCCCGAGTACGAGGCAAACGATATGACTATTCTGCTGCGTGGGTTTGTGGCCGTCGAACTGCAGCAGGGCTTTCTCAAGGGTAGAATCTCGAATCTGCTCAACATGATGGACGATAGATCTAAAACCAAGCAGCAGCCTGTTGGCAGTACTGTCGATTCTGTAACTAAATAAGAATAATATCACTGAATGTTTTTTTACTTATTGTATGGATCAGCTATAATACCTTCACTCGATCTCCACCTTGATCTTCATCACCTTTTCCTTCTTGGCGCGCTCGGTCTCAACCCTCACCTTTTCCGTCTCCTCTACAATCTTGACAACGCTCCATCCAACCACATACAGCGCCACAACCGCACCGCACAGGTACATGTTGCGCTGCTCGTAAAACAGTTTCTTCAGCATCGCGGCCTTTGTCATTCCTCCACCGCCAACTCCAGTAGTAGTATTATCACCTCCTCCTCCGCTCTCGGCAGAATGCGTGTCCCGCCAGTGGTTCACGACTTTGCGCCCGGCGTCGAGCAGAATCACGCTCACGCCGCCCACGCTGTACGCCCAAGCGGTGCGTACCGGTTTCAGCGAGCTGTGCGCCACTGCTCGTGTGGCCAGCACGCGGATAGGCCGAGGCCCGATTAGCATGCCCACCCAGACCATCTCCAGTACGAGAATCAAGAATATCTATTCCTCGTCCCAGTCAGTAATCAACATCCCGTCATCGGTTATCTAGGTAACTACTCACTAGTGTAAAGTGTATCGACATCATTTTGCTATACAGTTGGTTATTGTCTGGCTACGTTCAAAGTAGCACCACCTAATCCCCATTTAAATACTTTTTTTTCCTTTCCTTCCAGACACTGACGTACGCACGGCTGCTCTGCTACTCCGCCCTGTTCAACTTTTCTCTTGCAACAAAAATATATTTTTGTAGATGGTCATCAAAATCGTTATGAAAGGGTATATTAAAAAAACTAAATCTCGCGTCTCACAGCATGCCTTCTTAAGACCCGCTTCTCGTAGTACTGTGTGTAGTGCTCAATGGGCGTGTAGTGGAACTCTGTTCTGCGGATCTTCTTGTCGGTAAACACTCGCATTTTGCCAGTTCTCACAAGCATCACCGGCGAGTCCATGTCAATGAACGCATTGAACGACTTGCGCGCCGGCCGCCAGTAAAGCAGTAGACACAGAATGCGGGCTACGCACATGGCGTCAGCGAGCGCCGAGTGCAAAACACCGTCAAACTCAATCCCGAGCCGGGAACACAGCGTCGTGAGCGAGTGGCGCATCTCGCGACGCTGCTTGTCGTACACCGAGTTGTACATCTTCATGATATCAATGTAGTTGCCCAGCATGTAAGCAGGCAGTGGCATCTCATTGATCTGGCACGACTTCAAACACAGGAACCGCTCGAAATCGGCCAGCCCGTGCGTCACCCACACAAAGTTCCGTGGCTGCGTCCAGATCGGGAACCCGGCCAGGTCCGGGCTCAGCGCCTCTGCAAACGTCTCCGGGTACGCTATTGTCCGCGGGTCCGGGCTCAAAACGTCCGCGTGCATGCCCATCCACTGCGTCAGCATCGCCATTGCCTCAGGGAACCCTGGCGCTCTGTTGATCTTGCCCTGCGAAATGTTGGTCAGGTTCTTGCAAAACGCCGTCAGCTTGACGTTCTTCTCAAGCGTCGGCTTCACATAGGTGTGGAACGTATCGACAACACGCGCCTTGCTGGCACCTTGCGAAATGTCCACGAGCACCACTGCCATCTCAATCACCTCGTGCGACGCAGACTCGAACCCGCCCTTCTCGCACGTCGCCTCAATGTCAATGCACAAAGCGTACTCGATCCGCTTGATCTCGCGAAACTCCGGCGGTAAAAGAAACTGCTGGAACTCAGCAGACCCGGCCTGCTCGCTGTCCAGCGCGTGGAACTCGGACCGCTGTTGGTCATACGCCGAGGTCATTGTAAAACACACAAAAAAAAAGTAATTGAAAAGAGAAAAAGGTGTAGGTTAGCTGCACAGAAGCGAATCAATGGTTGTGGGAAGAGAAAGACAAGAAACTTTCCAAGTGGGGGCTGTTGGAATTTATATATACACACGAGAGAGAAACACAAGAATTAAACAGTGTGAGACCCTAGCTTAATGTCATGTACAATAAGGTGCGGCTACAACAAACACACACGCGGAATAACCACTGACGTATGGTGTGGTTCAAAGTTGCCGTTTGAACAATGGATCTACTCTCCTTCCTCTCGTTGCAAGTTCGTGAAATTGGAGTTTCTAGAAGCAACTTTTAGTTGTTGTTATTGTTTGCAGTCAGGTCTATTGGATCTCTTTGTGATCTCAACAGGAATCTGGGGAAAGGAATAAAAAGCATTTAAACATCTTTTTAAACAAGCATTGAGCCAAGCACCTAATCAAGCATTCATTCATACAATGACGGAATATTGTTTTCATTTCCAAGTCTCTGTATAACACAAAAACATCTAGTGTCTTGGGATTGTAAGTGTGCTGATCTGCGTCAAGCCAGTTCTGGTTCTGAGACTGGTTTCGTTTCAAGCAGATTTTCTTGGTGCTTGGAATCGCGGCTTGTGGGGGTTGAATTTTACTTTCACAGTGAAGCTACACAAAAGCGGTACATTGATGTTTGAAGCTCGTCAACCAGCAATTTCCACAATAGGCTCAATTCCCTTGTATATGCCAGACCTTGGATAACTGACTGTCTTATGTACCCGAAAATCCACGTCCAAGCTGTATCTGTACACAAACTAGGGACCTGACCCACATATGGCATCTCGAACTGGCGAACTGCCGTGATTCGACACCCAGAACGCTCTGTTTGTGACTCAGATCTGTACATTCGCCTAGCCACATTGTTCCCAGATTCAGAGTCCCACATAACGGCTTTGATCACGAACTCTCGATGTTTTTTGTATTTATTTGATCAAGCTGTGATTTAAATCGCACAACATCGCGGAATAAACAATTATGTACACCTATACCCAGGACATTGTTTCAATGATTTCAATGAGTAAAAACAAAGACACAGCTATGGTGGTCTTTACAGTCCATTTTGGAAATGAAGCTGGGCCACATTGACCACTAGTATACTTCAGGGAGCCTTACTATCTAGAAACAAAAACCACAACTGCGTTTGTTGTCCAAACAAATGGACACGAAACACAATCCCTATGATGAGCAGGTCAGGACCTGACAAATTCGTTGAGTAACTTGTCCATTTTATTTCAAATAAAGTATGTGGCTTCAAGGCAATTGGCATTGTTGTTTGGAAACGAACTTGCGAAACCAAAGCAAACCCTACTTTTAGTAATAGTCCAGGGACCAATATACAGACAAGATAAAACATCACATAGCCATGACTTTTATTCCCCGCGTCCCTGTAACTACATGCAGAGGAATATATAATACAAGTTTTATATTACACTCAAATTTCGAAAAGGAGAAGAAATCAATAGTTTTGAACCAGGAAAATGACGCTTTTTGTATACCATGTCATTTTAGTCCTGTGAAAGGGAAGGAGAAACGCAAAGAAAGCGATTTTGAACTATACACACTCTTCCTCCAAAAGAGGAAATCTTTCAAGTTTATTACCTGCACTGAACTCGCAAAAGCTACACACTCGATTGATCGTCCCATAACAACACGCCCAGGTTCACGGTATCATGGGAATACCACAGAGCGTACGAGTGCCAGCACAGGTCGGAAGGCTATCGTGACCGCCTCCATGTAACCTGTCCCATCATCCATGGCGGTGATATATACACATAAATCTATTCATCAAATCGTCTTCCTCTTCTGTGTATAACCCTCCATTAAATCAAAATCATCATCCATAAACAATGCCCGACTCCGCCGTAGATTCCGTGGCCGACCTCCACAGCCTCATGTTCACACAGGACCACGCCACGCTAAACTCACCCACCGACTCCGTCGCCCAACCCTCCTCGTTACCAGACTACGCCAACCTCCATCACCATCACCAATCCCCAATCACCACCAACGCCGCTGCGAAATCCGCGGCCACGATGCCCGGCACGACCCATCTCGACCACCCGTACGACCTCTCGCTTCCACCGGACCTTGCAGCAGCAGCAGCAGCGCTGCATCACCACCCAAACACCGCGCCGCTCACCAGTTTGAACCCGCCGCGGAATGAACCCCACAGCTCGTCTCTGTTCATGAACCCGTTCCGCCGGATCTTTAACCCTACTATCAGCATCACCCCCACCAACAATGACAACAACAACTCAAACGACATCAACATCACCACCACCAAACCTCGTAAAGCAGACACGTCGCTCAGCGCCCGCATCGTCACCCAGTTCGGCCTCGGCAGCGGGTTCCTGACCACCACAAACACCAAAAACACCAAACACACCACCACTACAAAACCGTCCAACCCGTCCAGACCCGAAGTCTACCTCACCCCAAACACCCCGATCCTCTGCGCGCTCAGCCACGTCAACAAGCTCGTCAACGACGCCCAAGCAGCGGCTGTGGCGCAGAACCAAGACCTCCCGTTCGAGTACGTCCTGATCCGCGGCGTCGGCAAGGCCCAGAGCAGAGCCGTTATCCTGGCGGTCCGGCTGCAGCAGCAGGGATTCAGAGTCTCGTATCATACTGGGTCCATCAGTCTTGTTGACGAAAGAGACCCGATGCTGATGCCCAAACGCATTCCGAGCTTGGAGGTCCGCGCGTACTATCCATCATCGCAAACCAAGTAGAAATTGAATCTTGTTTTTTTTATTCGCAAGTACTATCCATCATTGCAAAGTAAATAGAAATTGAATCTTGTTTTTTTTTTGTCGGCCGCTATAAATATTTCCAGCATTTAAAATACATAAAGGTTACACATATTTTCTTTCTTTCAATTAAACATAAAGCTTGGACTTGTTTCTGGAGTGCTCGTTGTGGTTAGAGAACTCGACCTTCTCGTTAACAGAGTCACCGCCATTGCTCAGCTGGGTCTTGAAGAGACTTCCAATCTTCTTCAAGTTGTCGTTCTCGCTGTAGTTCTTTGACTTGGTCCAAACGTTGAATCTAATGCCGGCCTTTCTGACATTGACAAACACACCGTTGATCTCCTGGTTGGACAGGTCCATGGTGCCGCCAATCACACTGAGCAAAATGTTGAGCCAGACCTCGTCCACGTTGCCGCTGTTGCCAGGGAACTGGAACACAAACTTACCACCGCTCGAGTTGGCAGAGTCCTCCCACTCGGGTCGGATTCCGGTCTTGAACAGCGCATAGTCGGCCTTCAAAGGCAGCTCGCTGACCTTGGGCAGGTTATTGTAGGCGCCCCAAAACTCCTCCACGCTGTTGATCTCCACAACCTTGGCCAAGAGCGCGTTCCAGTCCTTGTTCTCAAATGGCGGCTTGACGTACCACAACGTCCACGAATTCGTCAGCGGATGAATCACGCTAAAGTCCTCAGTAGACTTGAAAACGGTCTCGGAAACATCATTACCAGCGCCGGAAATGCTCATCTCTCCAACCTTCTCAACAAGGGGTTCGGATACTTCAGCCATTGTGATGAAATGTGTTGATAATAAAATATGCGTTGATGTGGTGATGAGGGGGGTGGTGGTGGTGGTGTAATGTGAAAATTTGGTATAGTAATCACAAGATCTAGTGAAGAGAAAAAAAAAGAAGGGCAACAGAAGAAGAAAAAAAGTGTGGTAAGGTCTAGAGAGAAAATTTTTATATGGAACACTGCACTTTGGTGGTTGATACAAGAAGTCAGTGCGGGAGGAGTGCAAGTGATGGTGTAAGATGTAAGTATTATTGCTAGATGAGTCAGTGATGACAGATGATGAGTAAGAGGTTACATAAAAGTTACTTAATCTTAATGGGCTGGAGGATAGAGCATGACAAGATCTACAAAACATCTGAATGTAGTCTAAAGGCAGTGGACAAACGATTGCACTTGTACAATAAAGGCCATAAAAGTAGGTAGATATGAGAAACAACAGTAAAGTTATATCAGAAAGACTTTTGATCAAATAATAACCTTGAATCTGCTACGAGGGCCCAGGCTAAACAAACAAAGGGTCAATAATCCATGGACTAGAAAAGAACTTTTTTTTTGTCAATTTCTAAGAAATATGCAAATGAATCCAATGAACATTTTGTTACGTTACGTTCCTTTTTGTATTCATGTAAAATACGTAAAGATGTACGGTGTGTAATGTCGAGACATGGGAACAATAAACAGATCATCATTATCGTATGTACTGTAGACAAGATGTGTAACTAGAGTATAATGTCTCGCTTACTCGGTGTTATGCACTGAATTATATGGTATAACTAAGATCGCATAATAGAAGGATAAGAAGACTGTTCTAATACATTGTTTGTTTGTCGATGATGATTCTGTATACATTTGAAGTTCTGGCTGATCCAATCACGTCTAGTTTACAAGTATGTATACCTGTTGACTACGAAAATGCTCTTTTTGTATGTATCTGAATGAATGAACCCATGGCCCTTTTCCAATATCTTTTTCTTTTTTTTTTTTTTTTTTGGAAATTCGGTTTTTTCTCACTCTTCTCCAAAAGCCGGAGGAGAGCGAACGCCACGAACGGCTGAAGTCCGAACAAACGCCATTTTGGCCCATTCCAGAGGCCCGCACTTGTTCGCTCACCAGATGGATTAATTAATTGTGTGTACTTTCACTCTTTCAAATGCAACCCCTCTTTCCTTTTTACATTTCTCTTCAAGCGTTACACACCCAATCACACAAAAGAAAAACAACCACTTTTGTGTGGCAGACTGGCTGGCTACACACACATGTACATGAATGATGATTGCAGTTTCCTCTTTTGTATAAACAGTAGTGGTTTGGGCAAGTGGCTGCATTTTTTCTTTTTTTCTTTGGATTAGGCAGCAGCTCAACGGCCTAAACTCTGATTTATTTTTTTTTTTGGGCTCTGTACATGCACATGTGGTCTTGCACATTGGTCTGGACACAAATGATTTATTTTCTTTTTTTCTATTAACTCTATGTGTAATGTATTATATACACCTTGTGCCTTTGACTCTTTCGTATGTTTTGGTTGTTGCGAAATCTGCTTCTTCTTTTCCTTGAAAATGATATCGTCGTTTGGCCCATATGAAAAAAAAAAAAAAAAAAAAAAAAAAAAAAAAAAAAAAAAAAAAGCCTTTGGTCATTTGTACTTTACCCCTAAAGATCACATTGCCCATATTCCCGCCTTTTCATCCTCGTCGCTGTTGTTTTTACTGTTTTCTTTGCCTAGAAACTCTCCAGACGTTTCTTTTTTTTCTTTCCTGCTTTCATATATATATATTCATCATCTTCTTCTTCTTCTTATTCTAATCACCATCTACAACTGTTCTCATCAAAGACACTTTCCAACTGCTGCTTTGATATCTTCTCAAACAACCTCCTCCTCCACTCAGCATCGTCACCCGACATCGCCGTCATTACCTCCGCCGCCCTTTGCCGCTGCTGCTCCTGGCCTGCCTTGTCGCTCTCCTTCTCAGTTATCGCTTGTTTATGCCCTTTTCCATCGTGTTCATTCCGGTTTGGCCTCAAAACTTTTCTATTTATTCTGTCTTTCTTCCTGCTTTCTTTCTTCTTTCTTTCTTCCTTCCTCTCTTTTTCTCTCGACTCGCTTGCATCCGTCTCTGCATTCGCTTTCCCCGATCGCCCTTCTTTTTATTTTCTTCCTTGGTCACTGTTTTCTGCTTCAGTTCGTCAACTGCTCTTTGGTCTCGTTTTGCCCTGTTTAGCCCCGTTCCCCGTTTACTGACTGTACATCATCATCTACACTCGGCCATCGCCTTATCTTGCGTCTTTTGCTCTTGCGCTCCAAGAATTCTCGGCTAAATATCCAACACCTCGAAATTCCCCTCTAAAAAATATTACTGATTTTGACACCCACACACAAAAAAGAAAGAAAGAAAGAAAACCAACTTCTGGATTATCGCCAATTGTGTATATACACATTCACTACATTTTCTACACCTCAGTCATACAAATACTAACCCTCCGTTATTATTAATACAGCCAATAATAATAATATCCTTGTTCTGCTACAAAACGGTACACCAAGTTCTTCATCATGTACGCCCCTTCTGCATCGGCAAACTCGGCCAACCCCTCCATTCACCATCAACAACAACAACAGCAACAACAGCAACATCCTCATCTCTCTGCTGTCTCGCAGCATCACCACATTCCGGGCAACTCGCCATCCGCAAACTCCACGCCACAGCTCCCGAACTTCAAAGGACTGTTCCATGCAGATAGCTACGGGTTTTTCGAGCCTGCTCCGCCACAGCAACAGCCCGCCTCCAGCGCAGACTCGTCTTCTGGCATGAACTCCGCCAGACAACACTCCTTATCACAACAGCATACGCAACAACATACACAACAACAACAACAACAACAACAACAACAACAACAACAACAACAACAACAACAACAACAACAACATCACCAACAACAACAACAACAACATCAACATCAACCTCTAATCACGCCTCCTTCTCTCCCGCTGTTATCACATCTCCCGCCTCCAAACACGTCTAACCCGTCAATGGCATACCACCACCACACCACCCCTCCATCGCCGCCCACCAAACGGATTCTGAAAAAGCCGCCCAAAGCCAAATTCACGGCCGAGGACGACGACCTTTTACTCGAACTCAAGGAGGTCCGCAAACTCACGTGGAAACAGATTGCGCAGCATTTCAACGGGCGCACGGCCGGCGCGCTGCAAGTGCGCTACTGCACGAAGCTCAAGTCGCGCGCAATTGACTGGAACGAAGACGACATTCAGGCGCTGCAGGAAGCGCTCATGGACTATGAAAACGAGAAATGGGTCATTGTGAGCCAGAAAATGGGAAGCAAGTTTACCGCCAGCGTGTGCCGCGAAAAGTTCAATGAGCTGAGACAGGGAGGAATCGGAATCACACATATGCCCCAGCAGCAGCAGCAGCAAATGCATAAACCTCAACATTGACCTTGATTTTGGAGTCCATTGTTTATGTCTTTCTGCTGGGTTTTATTTGGGTTTTTCCAAAGAGAGTTTTATGATTTCAAAATTTTCAAACAAAGTTAGGGACAACCATGAAAAATTCCCAAAGTTAGAGCCAGAATACAATCTGTGAGTAATCTTAGTGTGTGTAATATATAGAAATGTTGAGATGAAAATAGGGGGGAGTCCAATGATAACATTGGAATTGGAATTAGTCGAGTTGAAATAGGGATAGTCTATAGTGACAAGTGTATACAGCTTATCTTCTTTTTTTCACTTAGGTGTGTTCTATTCGCCATCAAGCACAACTGTAACCAAACTTTCCTATTTTTTGTTATTTATTTTTGAGTTGGTTATGGTTTTGTACAAACTTTTTTTCCAAATGTTTCTGAAAGCATGAAACTTTTCATAGAATCGGGTTATGATAACTCTGTTTGTATACCCTTGCAGACGTGTTGTTGTGAGTGTACACACATTCACTGTTTTAGGGGAGGCGCGCTGATACTACAATTGGCGGCAAGATTGTGGAAAAAAAATCAAGAGCGGGTGTCGAAAGAAGAAGAAGGGAAATATATGAGTGATAAAGCGGTGTTTGGATGGGATTGAAATGGACATGGTTGTTTATGATTTTCGTATGGGATGGTTGGAGAGAAATATGGTTGAAA
Organism: Saccharomycotina sp. CBS 16003; assembly: GCA_022457085.1. Classification (NCBI taxonomy): domain Eukaryota; kingdom Fungi; phylum Ascomycota; species Saccharomycotina sp. CBS 16003. Next base: position 1,427,857 of record JAJNCF010000026.1, read on the forward strand.
AAGTACCTTGGAACAATCAGGGCACTGGGAAAAGTACAGAATTTCTGTGTTGAAGGCTCTTTTCTGTAAAAAAAGATTTGATACTGGATGGCCTGTAACAACCTCAATTTTAATTAGGTTATGAAGAAGTCATAGCTTTTTTTTCATATAAAGATCAAAGAATCGAGAAAAGTGACAATTTGTCGAGGGAGGAAATACACAATTTTGATTGGGTATCAGAAATAAGTGTGGATTCTTAGAGTCCCTTTTTAATAAGATATTACATTTTTGCCTCATTGGTTTTTTGTATAGAAAGGTTTCGGAGTACATAATGTCATTTAATTGCTTGTTGTTGCATTCCTCTTTTTGAAAAAATAAACAAATTGATCAGGACACGGGAAACGGTATGTACAAAACGTGAACTGATTTATGGAATTGTCGTCAACTTTATAAAAAAATTTGGTAGTCTCTGTTGACGTTAAGTGCAAGTTATAGAAATCATAAAACAATAAACGGAAATTATAGACATTATACATAAAAGTTGAGTTCATAGTATTAATCTTTGTGAAAGAAAAGAGAAGGTTTATGTACATGCTTCTTGGGTTGTGATTGGTGGGCAGACTGTGTTCCATTTAGAAAGAATAGGTTTTGAAGTTTCTTGGACGGTGCAGTGTTTGGATATTATAGACGGGGCTTTTGATATTGGATAACATTGCAAAAAACATCATCAAAGGTGCTAATTTACAGCTTGGTATCTGCATACATGTTAACTTTGATGGCGCTTTTATGCCTGGTATCAAGCATGTACTTGAGTGATAACTTGTCTTTTTTTTTTATTTCAAGGTTATACACATATCAGGTTTTATCAAAACATGATAACAAGTATCTCCAATACCCCAAATAAACAATCACCCAAGGTAAGAAAACAAGTCCTGTTAACACCCTGTGTTTGAAGTAATACACACACACACACACACACACACACACACACACACACAGTTCCTGATTCCAAACGTGACGGTGTGCGTGGGGGTGGTTGGGAGAAAGGTGTTTTGGAAATTGGCATTTTAGCCAATACCATTTAAGGTAGATGGGGAACAAAAGGACAATTTTGACCTCCTCTGTGTACAAGAAAGGACATATACACAGAGGATATACAGCGCGTTTCTACAAGTGTAGACATTGACACATTGACACAAGATCTACAAACAAGCTAGGTTTGGCGGTACAGTGATCTAAACAGAATCCAGAAACTGTTTTTTGCCAAACTCTTGTGCCTGCCAAGTGGACCACGTCGAAAGTGGACAGCGTCGGACAGGCAGGTGTGCGTTTAAAATTCGGTGCTGGCGAAAAGTAGACACGGAGCTGCAACGACAGTTGTGACGCGGTAAAGTGGACAATATGTACTTTCCCCGGAATGGCGGCGGGCTAAGGTCTTACATGACTGATTTTCCCAGAAGGCGGAACGCTGGTTGAGGTCGGCGGTCTTGTTGCTGCTGAAATTTCAGAGGTCTGAGTAGTATTCTGAGAAAAAGAGGTCATACAGGCTAATGGAGATTCTGGTGGCGCTTGACGAGCGTAATGGTGTCGTCAAGGATCTGGCGGCGGGTGCTAGCGAAATGCACATGATCATGATCTTTGTTGGATTTCTAATGCAATTGGAATATTAGTATAATACTATTTCAACAAGTTGATCTTGCTGGATACTACTTTTCACAGTCAATATACATCTACTCCAAGCTTGCTACTACTCAAAGTCCACTTTCCGAAAACAGATCTAATGTACGATGTGCTACGGCAGTATAGTCTGTGTTTTGCAGAATTGAAAAAAAGATGGAGTGTTTTGGCGCTAAATTAACTACATCTTTTCACGTGATCTGTGTACTTTTAGGAATATTAGTGAGATGGAGTTGGTGATAGTGTCGAAGAAAAAGGTATGTGAGCAGTTCATGATCCTAGAAAAACTTTTGTATCATTTGCATAGCTCCCTTTCTAAACCTGCAGTTCTGGTGAGCTTTACAATGTCACAAGTGTATTTACAATGAAAAAAAGAAACCTACAAAGATCTCGGTGACTCCAGGTCTCACACATAAAAAGTCTAATATTTCGCTTGTACTTTGCGGTTTCATGTAAAACAGCAGCATGTATCAGACATTTGAAGATATACATACGACTTCTTTCAGAATTGAATCAAAAGAGACGGAAGGTAACACGCGTCTGGTTTTTGTTGTTTGAAAGTCAGAGACAGCCGGCGCGGTGAGTGCCTTTCTTGTGCTTTTTGTTAGGGTCCGCGCCAGGTTACCCGCATTGCTTGATGCACCTGCGACTATGACCATTGTATAGGGCTTGAGTGTAGGGCTGTATGCATGCCCTTACCCAGTGTCTACAAAAAGGAGTCAATTTTTTTTCATCCTTCAAACTTTCTCTCCTTAGTGGTATCACACCATTGGCAATTGATAGCATTTCAATGTACAAAGTGTAAGTTTATCTGTCTGTTTAGATGGAGACGATTTCTTGATATAGTATGATGATACACACGCTGTGCACCAGTCCGATGGGAGAAAATGTTCTCTCTCCCTACCATGAGGTCTACATATACCCAAATTTCTGATCATTTTTCGAGAATTGTTCTTTTTCTTTCATGTATCTTCTGAATCATAATTACTAACTCGATATCACAGATAGACATTGTCTAGCTTTTGTATACACAATGTATTGTTAATAAAAAAAAGAATTGCCAATTATAAAACTTTTTCAAGGGCCAGTCTTGCCTGCAGGGTTTCGAGAGCACTTAGCTGCTCGCCTAGACCGTACTCGCCGTCCCAGCCCGAGACATGCCAGTCCAACCCACAGGTGATCCCGTCGCTGCCACCGCAACACGACTGCGCAGCAGCCTCTGCCGAGCGGTGCAGTTTATCCTGGACGCTGTCGCGAATCGAAGGAGCATGGCGCGCCGCCAGCACCAGGAACCGTGAGAAAATGCCTTTGAAGCACCGCTGGTCGGTGTTGCACATTGTTGCTGGTTGGCACCCGGGCTCGTGCATGATTTTGCTGTCGGTGTTGAAAAAAGCCTGTTTGCTGCCGGCCCACAGGTGCTCTGTGCGGTCGCGCCAGAGGTCGAGGCCGGTTGCGTTGTACATGACAGCAGCACCGCTCAGGAACAGGCCGGCGTTGTACGACCACCGCGTCTGGGTCACGTTCCGGCACTCGTTGGCGATGTTGGCTCCGTCGCGCACCGCCCACTCGCGCTCGTCGTTGGCGGTGGTAGCGGTGTCGATGAAACTGTGCTGGACCATCCAGTCCCAGATGGCAGCTGCCCATTCGGCATACGCCGGTTCGCCAGTGAAGCGGGCCAGCCGTGCAGCGAGGTTGAACAGGCACCCGTTGGAGACGGAGTTTTTGTAGTCGTAGCCCCTGTTGCCCTCGTAGATCTGCCAGCGGAGCCCGCCGTTGCAGTGCGAAGTGTCCCATCGCTCGGCCATGTCTTTGAACACGCTGCGCGCGGCCACGATCCAGGACACTTGGTTCTGCTCAGAGACCCCGTCGAACTCTGCGGGGCTGTTTTTGTCGTCGTCGTTGATGTTGACGAACCCGGGGAAGTTCTTTTCGGCGGCCGCCATCACCGCGAGCCCCCAGAACCCTTGATCGTCGTTACCCTCGTTGCTGGTCTGGTTCAGCGGCATGAAATTATTCGCTTCGCCCTTTTGGTGCACGAGCGCCTGCCAGATCTGTCTGTTGAAAGATGCGTCGTTTGTGTAAGCCCAGTACTCGATCAGGGCGCCCCACGCCACGCCGGCCTCCCACCAGTAGTAGGGGTGGCTGAACATCCCGATGACGTTGGCGGTGTCGCCCGGGTTCTGCGGGTCGTGGCGGGCGCCGGTGTAGTAGTGCATGACGGAGCTGGCGACGGAGGAGAGTCCGCGGTGGACGGAGTCGGTGTTTGTCCAGTCGATCTCGATGGCAGAGGCCAGCGGCAGCAGCGGTAGCAGCAGTAGTAGCGGCAATTCTAAACTGAGCAGGACCATGGTTTTTAATCGATACTCTGTGGAACTCATGTTGCCAGCTGGTCGGTTTATATATATGTACATATGTATTTTTTTAGGGGCCAAGGTCCAGGCGGAGCTGCTGGTTTTGTCAATGTCTTAGTTGAGAACAAGGCATCCAGGCAGCACCAAGCAGACCCTGTTTCGAATCAAGGAGGTGCGGTGAAGTCTCTCTACATGTACATACAAGATTTATGCTCAACACAAGATCTTGCAACACTTGTAAGAGAAGGGGAGAGAGAGATCATGAACCGTATATAAATACGATGAAAAGTGTATTTTTTTTTGGTTGATTCCAGGGACTGAGTGTACACACTGGCGTGTACATACCTGAAGTTTATATATTATTATGTGTACCAAATGTATACGCCAAACACTGGTAGATCATAAGTTCCATGAATTTATCTAGAAACAGAAGAGCGCGATTTATTTTTATTTATTTTTTTTTATTGTACAGATTCTCGCTAACAAACCGAATAAATATAAATAGCAAATATACTAAATGTACACAAGTATAATTCTAGAATAAGAAAAACAATCTCGTATCCTTTTTTGTTGTTGTTTCGGGGGGGTTTCTCGAGCGAAACCCCCCAAAAATAAAAAAATATATAAGAATAAATATAAAAAGACATTGTATTAAATCTTATAACTTTGGTATTATCAATGGTGATCAGCATTCGGAGGGCGGGAAAGGGCAGATTGGGTTTGTACATCTTTAGATTGGGATGGGGAAGGGATTATAGTAATACGATATGGTTATTAGACGTTGTATATTTGTCTGGGGTGGGTATGGTGTATACGAGGCTGTTTGGAGAGATGTATGTGTGTGTAGATCGTTAGTTATGTACATTGCCGGTAGGGCTACGATTAATACGATGTCAATCTCCGACAGATTCAGGAGTCAAGGTGATGATGGAGGTTTGCTTGAATCAGGACTAAGTACGAGCACTGGTGGTCATGACTAAGAGGACGACGGCGGAGTACGAAAGGGGGGGTTTGTGTTTAGACAAGGTTGGAGGGAGCATCCCTTGATCACTCCTTGATCTGTGTAACCTCGAAATACATCCATTCTCCGACTGTTGTGTCATGAACATGGAAAATCGACAATACGATTTTATTTCAACAAACTCAAATAATACACATGGAAACCTCCTGTGAAGAGTACAAAAGCAGATAGGTTTGAGGTTGATAGTCAGATGTTTCAGTATCGGTTCTGAAGAAATATAAGGTTATTTCTAGTTCTTGTAAGAGACCGTCAGTAGTGGTGGATCTTAACATGGACCTGTTGAGAAATTGAAGATGCAGTCTTGTCTTGTCTTGTCTTGTTGAGAAATAGACAAATCATCATTTACACAAGACCAGTATCGTTCTTCATTCATTCATTCACTGATGATGATGATGCACACAACAAGCAGACTATGTTGTATGTAGTGCCTTACACTGAACCACACAGCCTAAAATACACACATTTCCCTCGCCCACTTCTCAAAAAAATCTCGCCAGCCCAAATGCGTGTACACACACACTTGTGTTTTTTAAGTTTTGGCGCTTGTGATCAAAACCACCTTTTTTGGGGGTTGAACTTTGCAATCGGGGGAAGCCATGTAGATTGTATTTTTCTTTCTTGATTGCAAACCCCCGTTTCGGCGTCCGGCATCTTTGCCCAATCCAGAATGGTCCCGCTTCGCCCGTTTTGGGAGTGAATTCTTCCCAGAAAGAGTGAATCAGGAAATTGGACGAAACAACAGTTGTATTTAAAAAAAGAAGGCAGTGTCTGTACGACAACACACTTGTGTGTACACAATCAGTCATTGAAGAGTCAGGAAACAAAAATGTGTTTTGATGTGTACATTTGATGTGTATCAAGTCAGTGAGATGTTGACATTTTGTGATTCGACTGAATGTGTTTTGGGCAAAAAAAAAAAAACAATTATCCCAGCTTATGTGTAGTCTAATTTCATTTCATGCACCATGTAAGGGCCAGTACAAATTATGTTTTGCGACAAGAACAATGTTGTGATAAAAACACACACACAACATTCTAGGTGTTGTAAATTCAACAACTGTGTACACATGACTTTAAACGCGAATCATTCTCTTTTTTTTTTTATATCTAGAAACCGACCATTAATAATACATAAAATAACATGAGTTGATTTGGCAACGAAGACGAAAGAAAGAAAGAAAAAAAAAAAAAAAAAGCCAATTTTTGTGTACACTGATGAAATCTTATCCATGTAAACGCCCAATGTCTTGCGACTACTAAACCCTGCTTTTTTCGGACTGAGATCAAGAACTATATATGCAAAGTAACCATCGTTGACACCTACAGAACCTTATCATTCAATCAATCGATTACATTACACACAATTTTCGATGCGCTTCGGCTGAATGAACCTATTTTCTTGTTGGACTTCGGTTAATCGCCGTTTGTGTACAGGCGTGTAAAAACACACTCATTCTTCCTTCTACAATGAATTGTAAACATATATGGGCAAGTGTGTGAATATGTGTACACATAGAGGCATGGGTGGTGTAGCGTTCAACGTATGTTTTTTTTTTTGGTTTTGCATCACTCAATCAATCAATGTAGTTTGTTTTCTTTTTTCCCCCCTCACTCGTTGTGATTGTAGTTGTGGGAAATGTACACTTGAAAAGCACTTGAAAGTGGATGAAATCTGTTTTTATTATTTTATTCGGTGTGTGTACCTGTACACAACATTGCAAGTGTTGTTAATTACAATCTGTTTGTTAGGTGTGTGTCTACACACGGCATTACAAATGTTGTGTTGTTTTGTGTGGTGTGTACACACATTTGAGCCGCCGGCCATATGAACAACCCAAAAATAAAAAGAAACCCTTTCCCTTTTATCTCCCCCCAAAAATACAAAAAAGGTTCAATTCCCATTTGTCCACATTTCCGTAGCAGTCCCCGCCCTCACCAAACAGCAGATCTCCGTTGAGTATCGCTTTGGACACATGCTGATGTTTCTACATACATATTGTGTGTACACAGGTACAGAACTTTTGAACTCATGTGTAATCGTCTTGTGAGCCTCTTCTTCTTTTTGATTTTGATTTTTGATCTTGGTTTTGAATTGATTTCCATGATTATGTGTACAACTGGTCAGAATTGGGCATCATCAGGAACAAATGGTGGTCGTGATCTTGGCTCAATTAGATATGGATGGTTTGTTGATAAAGACTAAAAGAGCAGTGCTTTTTTTTTTGGTGTTTTGGATCATGGACCAATCATGAGCAGTTCATTGATTTCTTTCTGATATCAGTCTATTGGCTGTAAATGGTGTACACACATTAACCCTGACTTGGAACTCACTGTAGTTTGTGTCCACATTCGCACTTGTCGCGGGAAATGCACCCCTTCAAAATAAACAAAAAGACCGGAGTATTTGTAACATTCGAATGTGTGTACACTTATCTTGGGTTCAGGAAGAATAGAATACAAAGTGTGTTTGGATAATAAACTGTAGAAAAATCGCGTGTTTCTGCCGGTGACCACTTTGTTTCTCTCAAAAGCCCATTTGTATGAGATATACACTTTTATATTACCCGCAGAGATCAGAAATGGTCTTGTTCCAAATAATAATATTTCATCTCCAGTTGTAATAATATTCATTCATTCATTCACTCGTAATCCATATGCACATTTATAGATTTGTAATGGAATCATGTATCTGGATGTTTAGGGACTTGAACATATTTTGTACAAAGGCCCGTGTGCTTGACTTTTATTTTGTGTGTACATGCGCATTTAAACGTACTCACTGATACGACTTTACACAAATCCAGTTCGGCGCACATCGTTTGAAGGCAATACACATCAGTGAAAGCCCATGGGAACATGATCATGCCAGTGTGTAACAGGGCATATGTGAATATGTACTCAATGTCTAACAATTCATAAAGAAGAACTTCAACACATGTGAAATGAAACTGCAATTTGAGCATGGGAAGGCCCTATACATTAACGCTAATCAGTATGAAGAAAAAAAGATACGACACCAGCAGGACTCGAACCTGCGCGGGAAAATCCCAAAAGATTTCTAATCTTTCGCCTTAACCGCTCGGCCATAGTGCCTAATTTCATGCAACATTGATAGTGTTGTACAGTATAAGCACACATAATATGAATAATCAGTTGCACATTTTATTGTTTCCAGGGGCATTTCAAAGGCAAACATGCTCCATTTTATAATCAAGACATCTTGGTGATATATATCTTTGGGTCCCCACATCAGTCCCCACATCAGTCCCCACATATGAAAAATATCCAATAGCATGTGTATTAAACCGAGTTCTGATATAGAAAACAGGAAGCAATTTACGTGAAGCGTGAGGAATGCAAAATGGGATAATGACGATCTGCTGATCTGGCCTGTTTTCAAATAATGACATAGCCATCAACAAAATGCACAAGATATCTTCTAATGTACAGATACATAAGGAAAAGCTTAGCTTGCATGTCTTGTAGAGAAGGCAACACATCTGTTACATAGCTAGTTTTTGAACACTTGACTGTTATTCAGACGTTGGATCTGGATTACCAGCTTCAAGTATCCCAGATCCTCCCTCACATATGGCTTAAAACTTTTGATCCCTGGGACTTTAGTGACGTTTATCCAACAAAATGAGTTCATCGATATACTACTAAGTCTCGGTACATGTACTTGTTGAAAACAAACAACAAACAATTTTTGTACTAATCCTTCTATATTGGAAATGGCACAAAATACTTTTCTGGGGTTTCGCCAATCAGTTTGCGTAAAGTCTTTACTGAGTTGTAATAGCCGAAACGACTGTAGTCGTGATTACCTATGTATATAGTTGTGTGTGTTATAGACTCTAATCGCACTGATTGTTAGAGCAAATCTGATTTCGGGATTGTCGAGTGTATTAAGGGGTTCACCTGTATTCGACGCAAAATTGGAAAGTGAAATTGACGAGTGCGCGTTCAACACAGAAAAAGTTTATTGAATGGAAGTTACGGCAAGAAATTGAAAAAGATGATTTATAAATATGAAAGCAAATGAATGCAATTCAAGATGCCTTGTTTAAAAGTTTCACTAATAAAGCGACAATGGCCATCTTGAACAAAAAAAAATCAGAAAATGATGAAAAAAATTCATGAATGTTTAGTAATTAAAGAAGCATGTACACAGTGTAAGGCGCACTTTTTGCATCAAATTTCACCTAAACTGTTATTCGTATTCATGCCAGAAGATATCAGATTGAAATATTGAATTATGCTTATATATAGTTTTTTTTGTAAACTAACAACAATGTACATTGTTCATAGTTGATATGGTCCCAGAATAAGTCTTTCACAGCTGTGTAACTTCTCATGAAATTTTGCCAAACAGAAGCTAATTTCTCAATTACTCTGGTGTAATTATATCTTATATTCCGTGCCTCATAATAGGACTCATTAAATACACTAAGATCTCGAACATTACTCCCAAGCATTTTGATGTTTCTGCAATAGGATAATCCTGCAAATTCGTAGTTTTTAAAAGTCAAATGATACTGAATATTAGACGGCAACTCTCTCATCATTCGAAACCTCCAGAATAAATACGGAAACAGTTGATGTATTCATGTGGATTTTATCAGTTTTAGGAAATTTGTAACATGCTGGATGGTACTGCCAGTTTATTCTGACCTGCATGGCCATGGCTACGGCAATGGAATGTCGTGAGATGTAATATTAACCAGAAGACATGGCTTCACAATTTAACAAAGTACATATCAGGTCAATTTCTTTAATCAAACAGGTTGCAAATATATAAAGACCGGATTCCAGAAGTTTTCATTTTTTCATCATCAACATTCAAACACATCACAGTCAATAACAACATACAGCTACTTCAACGCAAACAACACACACCTCTTACAAAAATTTTTCTCACTACCTTATTTTACAAAATGTTTAACCAAATTCACTCTATTGCTGCTTTACTGATCAAGCAATATGTCCTTAACAACTCCGAGACCAAACCTCTTACCCAGGCCATCTCCACCAAAACCCGCGGCCTGTTTACCTTTTCCCAACAACCCAATGGACTCCCTGACACTGTCAAAATCTCTCTCTTTGCCGATCCTGGCTGCGTCATTCCACAAGAAAAGATGTGTACTGAAGCCTGTCTTACTGGCCATATCTCTACTTGCACTCAAAGCGTCCGTGGTAATGATTTTGATAGATCTGGTGCTTTGCTTGTGGACCCCGATACCAATCCATTGATTATCTCTGTTATCCTTGAAGACGGCAAGAATGCTATTGCCAATGAAAACGTTTCGCTTATTCCACTGTCAAAAATCATCAATATCGACAAAAAGTTGGCTAATCAACTTTACCATGCTTTCCCTGTCACGTACGGTATTTGCCGTTTTGTTTATCCTAGTCCTACCAAAGGATTCTACAAAAAGAATGAGTACGGTTATGGATACACCTACTATGAATCTCTTGAGAACCTCGAGAGAATCACTATCCAATCGCGCAAAATCAAGTATGGTTACTCTGATATTTACACTAAGCAGAGACAAGCTGCAAACAGTCTCAAAGATACTTCAAATTTAATCAGCGTTGGCTACCAATTCAAAAAGTCCTACCAACAAATCTTTGACGAGGCCCTTGCAGCATCCACCTACGAGAAAAAAGAGCTGATGACAAAATTCCTGCGTTTGGTGCACAATATGCACTCTCAGTTTCTGCAGCAAAAAGACCAGATGCCTGACAACAAAAAAACCAACAAACTCACCAGGAAAATAGAAAACATGTTCAAATCTGTGCGCAGACTTATGATTACCTGCTTGCAGCAACCCAAAAAGCTACAAGAGCTGGAAAACCTTGCAGATGGTATTTATTCAAAAGTGAATGATATGAAGAAATTCATGCATGAAGAAAAGGAAACAGAACCAGTCAAGAAAATTAAAGTCTTGAAGCGCAGGTAGGTCAGTGTATTTGCGAAAAGATTGGTATTTCACACCACCCGAGTCTATGATGATAACTCACTCATTGCAATTATAAACCATTTATATTTATTATCTGTTGTATTATAATTTTAGTATCAATTGTATTTATTTTTTATCAAGTATCATCATAACATCTCTCTGAAGAGCTTCACTTGATAAAATTTGCAAATATACTGCAGCACAAGGGCATTCCCGATAGAGCACCGGATGCAGTAACGTTAGAAGACAAATGACTCAAAGACACATTAGAGTCTTGTGGTAATGAGAACAAAATGCCAAATCCATGTTGATTTTATGAATATCTAAAACTTATCATATTATACATTTTTCAATGGTAGATAATGAAACGGCAAACGAGTATGATTTTCAAAGCACACACACACTGCAGCAGATTGTAGTGAAACTGATATGTAATAAGCTGAATTGCGTAAATCCAAATGCCAAGACTATATCAAAAGCTGTCTCTATAGCTGATACCGTCGTAAATGAGTTGAAACAAAAAGACTCTGTTGAGATTGATGCAGAGGCAGGAAGAACCAATATTAAACTGAATATACCAGAGTATCAAGTACCAAGCTTGAAGTGTACACATGCACAAGGAATGGCCACTACTGTACCTAAATCAAGTTTGTCGTATGCACTGATCAGAATTAGTCCTTGTGCGTCCTCGAACCGTAAATTCCAATTCTCTTGTGTGTAGAAGGCACCTTGTCACTAGAGGTACATTGATTCAAATACACTTTCGGCTTTTGAACCATGGCTAGACGGCTAAGCACAGAGTTCAATCGAAGCCAAGAGTTTTTCCACAGATTGTGGAGCCGAAATTTGATGTATTTTATCAAAGTTTATTGCTACTGCTTGGACCAACGGGTACCCATTGATCTTCGATGCCTGTAACTAAAATTTAAAGTCAATATACACAATGTACCAGAGTGTATCCCGAGTATAGATATGTATAGAAGCCTGTAGGTTTTGCGTCACTGTTATTTTTATTTTCAAGAAGTTTTTATCGATAGAAGTTGTTATATGAACCTGTGTTTTTTTGGTGTTACAGATCTGTAATCTGGTTCCTTCAGTGGTTGATACAATTGGTTTAACAAAATAATCAACTGCTGTGTTATTTGCATGATCAACGGAATTGGCAGTGGGCGTTTACTTGATTAGAAATGTGAATGATAGCCAATAGCTGTACAACAATAAGCCAGTGTGAATTATATTATGAGAACAGTGACTGTGCTGACTATATTTTTTTGAAATCAAATCAGTGTAATTTGAAGCCTAGTCATTTGGTAAAATGTTTTATCTTGACAATTGTCACGCTTGTAGTCTGCGCGCTCCATCTAAGAGTTTCCCGATAGGGTAACTCTTAGTCTCGAGTATATAACTTCTAGTTGAGGTGGCGAATGGAGTTCTTCTTCTCACCATCACGATTATCAGTTACATTCTCAACACACTGCTCTCCTCGGACTTTAACGGCTGTCTTAGACGGGATCATTCGGTATGACTATCCACGGCATTACACTCTAGACTTACTACATACTGACGTTTGGATACAGAAATATTCTAAGTCTTGGTTCTTAGACGTGTTTCACACTAGCTAGCACACATAAAATAGGGCAAGCCCTGACAACAATCAAAAAATTTTCGTACACATCAGGATTATGAGTATACAATTCAACACTGTCTATAGACTTACAGCTGCTGTATAGGGCTTAAGTACTTTCTGAAAATTTAGAAACCACACACACCTACAACAAACGTTTCAAAAAAATTGATACTGAATTGTTACATTTGGAAGTTGCAGATCAGACCGCAGATTTTTGCTTCAAATGTGCAGCGGGATTACATTCAAAGTGTAAAAAATCTCAACTAAAAACTATTCTGTTCTAAGCAACTGTCCCCAAAACCTCCTGTATTATTTTGCAAAATACTTGATTAGCAAATGCTTTTTATGTCATGGGCAGTCAAGACTTGGCAAAAGATTCACCATTTTTGCAAGAACTCCTGTCTACATCAAGAAACTCTTGGGGCTAAAAGGATAAGCAAAGTGTGCTTAATAGTCAAAGAAAAAAAAACATTTGTACACTTTAGAATATTATCTAGATATCTTTTAATAAGAGTTTGTTGGAAAATTGTTTGCAATAGTAGCTTGTTTATTGTCTTTTTGCTTGAAAATTATACACAATATACATTTCAATAAAGCACTTGTATATAAAACAGACATGTCAAAAGACATTTTTGTTTGTTTGCTTATTTCGTAGAGATTGACAAAGTAAGACCCCATAGAGAGCGTAAAGTGTTCAACAATGCCAAACCTTTCATGGTTGTAACCATGTGCAAAGGGAAATCTGTGTGACAAAGGGCTGGTAACCAGATCGATCCTTTGATACACAGTAAAACCTTTACAGGTTGCTAGCAGTTGACGAACCATCATAAAACTAAGTGCGGTAGCGCACTCAAGAATCTCAGCATTGCTTTCACAGTTTCCTTGGAATCAGGTAAAATTTGGATCTCGAACTCGCTTGTAGAGTTTTTCAGTATGTTGCGCTATGTTGTGTACAGAGTGAATTCTTTCAGAATGTGGCCAACTGGAAACAGTCGACCAGAATAGCAGTTGTAATTTCTTCCAGTAGTTTGATTTTTTGAGAGTATTTATCAATACAACTGTGACCCGTTTGCAATTGGAACAGTTTTTTTTTAGTTCTTCGGCCATCAAAGCTAGAGCACAACAAGTAATTGCAACAAAACCGATTTGTTCATTCCTAAATGGTACATTTCTCACACACCGTTTTCCAAGATCTTCAAGTTCTCACCCTATTAAGAAGGGTCAACAAGAATCAAGTCTATTTTGGCAAAATAGCATTCATCAAATTCTGTTTACAAGATCGTACAGTTTGTGGGGTTTTCCGCGAGTGCACAATACACAGGTACGGCTCGGATTTCAGCCGCACGTGGGTAGTTCAGGGTCCAGTATCGTCTTCCCAAGACAGGTTTTAAGATGAGAATGAGCATGTAAGGAAATCAAGTGCTCGAGGGAACAAGACAAGAAAAAGCATGATTTTCAAATGTACACAAAGAACTATAAAATGCTAGTTGTTGAGAAAAAGAGGGAAAAAATAGGGTAGATTTGGATATAATAAGTACAGTGAAGAGTGTGTATGTACTGGTGTAGAACTAATGAATGAAATATGTACATAACGAGGAAAAATAAGAGGTGACGGTTTTACAAATAAATGGAAAATTGGTAAACATCAAGTAAAAAACCAATTTATCACTGAAATCAAATTGTGATATTCAGTGTTGTCTATGAGTGGCGATTCCTTTGAAGCTACCTGGTATGCTTGTAGGGTAAACAGCAGAGACCTCTGTTTTTCATGCTATAGGACTGCTGGTAAGCTCATATTAGTTTGGTCTGAGATATTCAGGTCAAACACAGTTAGGAATCGTGAGACCAGATTTCAATCATCACTTTCAATCATGATCTTGTATTGTTTTTCCTCTTTTCATCAAAGACATTCATAAAGTCTACATACAGTAGTCTGGCCTTTATGTTTATCCAGGTTTTTGTACTTAATATTACTCGATATTTTTCTTATAAGTAAATCAAGGTCTTACGGCTCCTTTCATCATTCTAAAATCTTTGATATGTAGACTAAAATTATACTGTCCTGTTGTTTAGTCTAAGAGAAAAAAATTTTCTGCACTGAATGGTTATTCATGTGGAAAGTAGTCGAGTTTCAACGTATAAATTGTTCATGCCTTTCCTTTTCTTTCTTCTTTTTACTTCTTATTTTCAAGTATTTGAATTTTCTATTGTTTATCAGCCTTCCCAACGCTCGTTTAACTTTACGCTCATTTATCTGCACTTTACCAGTCGCACTTTTCTTGCAGCATCTCAACCTTTTATTTTGTATTTAGCTTTGCCTTGTTTTCATTTTGTTCACAATGTCTTATCTCAAGTACCCCAACGACACCAACTCATCTGCCTCCGCTTCTCATTCCAATTCTACTCGTGCAACTGCAACCACCTACGCTCCCACTCGTACCACCGCAGCCACCTACATCCCACCCCGCAGAAGCACTCTTCCTGCTTCCATCACTATTGAAGCCTTTGACCATTTCAACACCAGAACTGCCACTACCCGATTGAATCTTGCCCGTCTCTCGCATGACCAGGTTTTAGAATTTGTGAATGGGTTCAGTCTTTACTCGGTCCTCGAGGAGCTTGGGGTATTGGAGGAATCTGATGCGCCAAGAGAATAACTACAGTTAAAATAAACACTGTCTTTGTGTGTATGCAAGGAGCGAGGGACGGTTGGGAGAAACTCAGCCGTGCATCAAGCTTCTTTGTACACATGCAAAATTTCTTCATTCTATTTCTGTCTATTTATTTATTTAATTGCATACGCATTTGTATTTCTTGTATAAAAAATTGATTTTTATATTTGATAATGGCTTGAGCCATGTATCAATAGATTTTGTGGCTGTGTTAAGATCTGGAAAACGAAGTGGTGTCAAGGGTCTTTGATTCGTGATTCAAAATACACATTTTCCAGTTCCTAGACTATTTTCCACTTTTGATTGTATCATTTTGGATATCTTGTTAATTTTTTTATTTTATATTTATGATCGCAAGACATGGTCTACCTGTTTGACAACGGATTCTTTTATAAATCTACTGGCGTTTCCCCCGCGACGCTCTGACAGAACAGTCAGGATGGAAGAAAAGGCACAACCATGTAACTGGTCTTGAAGAATCGACCAAGCTTATATAGTCTGATTAATTGTGGACTCGACTGCTATACTTAAATCTACTCTGTTTATCAAAAACGAGAATATAAAGCAAGAGGATAATCAACGGTGTCTACGCGCCTATTTTTTATGGCTCAAGGCGCTACTCTTGATACTTTGATTATGAAAGGTTTTTTCAAAAATTTCATTGATTGCTATACAGTCGATCGCCGTCTGCAAATCTCATGAGATGAAATGTAAATAAATAACTGATGCCTATTATACACTCGAGCTATACGGTCCAGGTCGATCCAGCAATCTACAGCCCAAGACCAAAATCTGGTGTTTCCTAATCGGACACAAACAAGCGCTGGCTAAACTCTAGCCAAGTGTGTAACCGCAGCCAGCCTATTGTACACACTGTACACATCCTGTACGAACCCCTCCTCCTTCCCCATCTAGTGTTAAAATATCATGATTGCTATTCGATAGCGATTAATGGCTACCAGATACAAAAAAACAAGTAGATGCGCAGGACCAACCATAACAACAGAATATTGAATTTTTTTAATATTAAATGGCGTCAAGTTTTTTCATTATATCGAGTAAAGATAAGATCAAAGTAGAAAATAAGGTGAATATTAGGGATTATTCTGGAATTACGTATTATATAACTTTTTTTTGTGGGTGTTTGTTTTGTCGGGTCTTATGAATGGACAGTGATATTGCTGTTGTGGGATAAAATCAGTTTGCCTGTTTTCTTTCCTAGAACAAGTTGATTCAAGTGTACTTGGTGTTACTGGGTGCAGTGGCGATGGCAGTGTAGTAGTGATGGTGGTGGGCAATTGGCAATTTCTTTGTTGCATGGATGTAGTGATCATCAAAGCGGAGTTGAGGATTGTATTGACATTGTCGACATTGACAACTGAACCAGTAAGTCATTTTTTTGGGCTTTTTTGCCCAGAGAGAGGCAGTGCGGGTTGCATGAGTTTGTTTTTAAAGTGTCGTCACTGCTGCTGCTGCTGATATCATTGTTGTTGCTGTCGGTGTTTGAGTGTAGAGCACGGGTTTTGGTATTTATGACTTGGAGCTCGGTTGACAGTGTGCCATAAAGGCTTGATATGTTTATCTGTTTCCCAGTGTGATCAATTTCGAGAATCACCGGTTCTGGTGAGTATCAGTTGTGGGGTTGGACTCGTTATTGCTGGCAGTGTATGTACCTGATTACCGGATAGATAGACTGTCTCTGGATCGGCTGAGACGGTGTAGATGTGAGCACCACCATAAACAGTGAGCGCAGATGATTTGTAGGACTTCATTTAAGTTTGAAAATGATTCATGGCTGTGTCAGATGTTAGAGAATAAGGGTGAAGAGGCTGGTGATGGCAATGGCAATGGCGATGAACAGATGTGTACAAAATGAAATGACGGTGTTGGTTGTTGTGTATTCAGTCGATTATAAAGTGTAAAACTGGACAAGAGAGTGTCGTTGCCATCATCACCGCGCATCATTTTGTCCTCATGTGCTTAAAACCCTGCATTAATATCACGTGCCTCTGTCTCTTACTTTTACATGTCCAAGCCCTGTTTCAACGTTTCGGTGGCAACACGGTCCGTGCAGGGCGGTGCAGAGAACATACCCGGGTGCGCACAGACAGGGACCGACCTTACCCGGGCTACATAACCGGGTGGTGGCGGCGATTACAAGGCATTGAGAGATGACGGATAGTTTCTAGTTGATCCCGGCTTTTCCTGCCTTTAGCCACCATTGGCAACAGACAATTGTCTCTTCTCTATCAACTGCTTTAAGCTGATCTCTATTCACGAAATGAAAAAAAAAAATTTTTTTCTTGTCTGGATCCAGAAAGTTTCATGTTTTGTATTCTCATCGCGTTTCCAAAATGGGAAATGCAGTGGGCCAATGAGAACCGCGGCCCTGCGCACACTCGCAAACGGTGATGTCTCACGGTTCTGCTTAAGAAAAAGAAACGTGTGCACAGCCTTTTTGTGCGTTATGTCATGCTGTACACAGCGGCTTAGTCATACTGCTGCTTTTGGTATAAACTATAGATTGCAATTATACGAGTCAAGAGTAAAAATTCCCAAATTATTATGCGCGATGCAGATTCCGAAAGGAAAAATATAAAACAACAAACAACTGCTGCTACTTTTCTCTTCTTCTTCTTCTTATTCTTTCTCACATTAATCACATCCCAGATTCAGCGCATTCAATGGTAGACGGTATATCCTTTATACAGCTCATCACTCTTACATTCCAGGCAACTTTCCAAACAGTTGTCATTTGTCTATTTGGATTCACAGCAGCCGTTTCCGGACTCCTGCCACCGCCAGCCCAGAAATACATTTCACAATTAAATGTCCAAGTGTTTACGCCATGTCTGATTTTCACTAAACTGGCCTCATCGCTTTCGCTGAAAGTGCTCATTGACATTTCTGTCATTCCCGTTTTTTATGCATTCTCCACCCTGGTCACATACACATCTTCAAGACTGGTGTGCAAAATCTTCAAGTTCAACCGCCGCGAAGGCAACTTTGTCACTGCCATGGGCGTGTTTGGTAACTCCAACTCGATTCCAGTGTCCATCACTGTGGCTATGGCCTACGTGCTGCCCAATTTGGAATGGAACGATATCCCCGACGACACCCGCGACAACATTGCGTCCAGAGGTATTTTGTACCTCCTGATTTTCCAGCAGCTGGGGCAAATGCTCAGATGGTCTTGGGGGTACAACACACTTTTGGCCAAGCCTACGCAACAGGATTTGATTGACGAGGCGGAAGAGGAGCACAATGACGATGAGGAACAGCAACACGACTACCCTACTTTCAAGGGCAAATCCGTCAGCTCGCTATCGGTAAACGAGCAAGCCCCGTTGATGGGCAGCGCCAGCACTATCAAGCTCTACGACGACACAATGGTCAGCAGCTCTCCCAGCAGCTCAAGAAGCGCAAGAAGCTCGCAATCATCGCTTTCTACCTGTCTCGAGATCAACGTCTCTTCAGAACCTACAATCCCCGAAGATGAAGAGGAGGAAGTAGAGCAAGAGCAAGCACCAAGAACTCTTCAACAAACGCTTTTAATTCCAATTAAATGGTTTATCAGTGTCATGAACCCGCCACTTTGGGCCATGCTCATTTCCATCATCATTGGTGCTATCCCCGCCGTCAAGCACGAGTTTTTTCATGCCAATGGGTTCCTACAAAACACCGTCACAGCAGCCATTCGCCAATTGGGCGGTGTGGCCATTCCTTTGATTCTTGTGGTCTTGGGCTCGAACCTGGCCCCTAATTCAAACACTGCCCCTCCATCCAAAAAGTACAACAAGATCATTATTGGTTCGCTGATGAGCAGAATTTTCTTCCCCTCGCTGGTGATTCTTCCAGTGGGATCGCTTTGTGTCAAGTACATTAAGATTTCGATTTTCGACGATCCTATTTTCTTGCTAGTTGTGTTTATGCTGACCATTGCCCCGCCTGCCATCCAGCTGTCGCAAATTTGCCAGCTGAACAATGTTTTCGAGAAGGAAATGGCCGGCGTGTTGTTTTGGGGATATGCAGTTGTCACGCTCCCCACGACGATTGCTGTCGTGGTGTTGGTGTCGGAGGTGATGGGATGGGTCAATAGCTGATTGTTGTTTGGCTTTGCTTTGATTTTACATAAACATTGTTTGTAGTAGTTTTTATTCCTAATTTATTTGCATGATTTTATTTCATTTGTGAGCTCAGACCACGAGGTGTAGCTAGCGAGAAGTAGAAGATAGTAGTACGGTCAATTTTATTGCAAGTTTAGTCGCGTGAGTATTTTCCATCATCATTTGATTTGTATGGATAGTCTTGTTAGAGTACATAATATACAGTGGTGTGCACATGTTTATGGTGATCTGGTGAATATTTTTTTGAAGACAAAAATACAATGCAGATGGTGATAGGGTTGGGCCCACGCCAGACTACTGAAAAAAAAAAATAAAGGAGGTTTTGCAAAGTGTACTAAGGACAGTGTATCCATGACACTTGGCCGAGAATGGGGTTTGAGACATTTGAAAGATTTTGTAGTAAGTAATTTTATGGAGACAGCCGAAGAGAAAAGCAAAAGAGCAAATCAAGGGATTGTGGTGGGAGCAGTGTAGCAACCAGAAGGAAACGGCTGGGGTTGGAAGAAGAGAGGGGCCATGATAATTGGTTGATAAGAAGTTTTGATAGAGATGATAGCAAATCAGTGGAGAAATGATAAAAAAGTGGAGGAGGACAAATACGATAGAAAACAAAGTTAATGACGGGTGCTGGGTGAGAACAATGGAGTTCTTGAGGCAGAGAGAGACCGGTGTGATGCACAAACACTCAGAAGAGAGCAGAGGCAAATGAATAATAATATATTCTGTAAAAAGAGAAAAAAACAAATGAAAAAGAAGTCTCTGAGATTTTGCACAAAGTATTTTGTTTCGCGATCTGGAAAATGAAAACGAGGCTTTGAAAGGGTCCAGATGAGAATCTGCTATAGATCTCTTATTGCGTGAGAGGTTTGAAGGAGATGAACAGACGGTGTTTTTGATGGCTTAGCATGGCCTGGACATGCACAAATTCATGAGATTTCAAGAGCGTCGCCACCACAAAAGTCCTATTCAAAAAATTGCCACCAATTCACTTTCATAGATTCAGGTTTCATTTTTGAACATATTCGTTTCTCCAATTCATTACACCATAATCATGACCAGTCTCTAAACCAAATCATGATGTAATGATGTATATATCTTGCCATGCCTTTGTGTAGTGGATAACAAGCACAAAGGCAACAGAACTGGGAAAGACAAAAGGGACAATGGCCTAATTGGGACGATAACGACGGATTGGGGTGATAAAGTGAATGTGCACGGCTGAAGAAAAATATGCTTCATTTCATAGCGCAGAATTGTACAAATTGCCATTGAAACTGAGATACTAGAAACCCATTATACTCAGGGAAAAAAGTCGGGTTTTGATCTTCAATCTGTGAATATGCGACATGATTGACTAGACAAAATTCAAGAATTCATGTTGCTCGTTGTGTAATTTTGAGACATGGCGACAAGAGACGGATTATCTACCCCAGTACGCAAATAAATTCTGTTTGACTTTTAGTGACAAGTTTGCTTAGGCTATATCGAGTTATAGAGCCAATTTGTTTCGCGCTAAAAACCAAGTGAATAAATAGCAGAACCCGCTGGAGATTATAATGTAGGACTCCAATTTTTATGGTTACGCTATATTCAGAACTAATTCCCAACAGCGAGAAGATTTCAGTACAAGGTTGTCAATTGATTGTGATAAATTCTCGAGCTCAATGACTTGAAGAAATTACTATACCCACTCACATTTCTATAAGATATAATTCAAGAGCAGCAAAAGCGGTTACAAACTGACTACAAACCGGCTCAATTCAGTATCAGGTTAATGATTGAGAAACTGATCAATTCTCGTTAATTGATCACGGTTCTTGACATTCAAATGGATTGCGTCTAGATATACACAGTCTGGGTGTAACTGCAAATTCAAAGCTACATTGTAACACTTTTTATGATTAGTTTGATTCATCAAGTTCGTTCCTATATTATAATATTATGAAAGTAGCCGCTCTCGGTAGGTACAGGTTATAAATATTTTTGACACTGCGAAACTAGTCTTGGAATACGATGACCAAGTATCGTAGTTTGCATCATTGATAATGAGTTGAAGACTGGCGAGTATGAATATTGGCCCTGTCCTTCAATTTTTCAATGCAAATTCAGTACACTGATTAATCTGATTAAATTTGCTACCAAACCACTTGCTAGATGTCTACGCAAAGTACACAAACTATAGAAGCTAACTTGCCAAGGTATGATAGTCCGTAGCACCAGCGCATATTTCTTCCGTCTAGACCGTGAGCATAACGTAAAAAGCGCTTTGCTTATGTAGTAATCTCTGCGCTTTTTGCCAAAAAGGCCTGTCAATGATTTTTCCGACACAACTGTGCGGTAATTCACGACACGCAAAAACACTTTAAAACAATCAGCAGCTCTTAGGTTTAAATAAAGCCTCTTCAAAGTTCAGCTTCAAATCCGATCAAATATATATAGGTGTATTGTAGCGCTGTGGCTATTTTGAGAGTTTGTTGTTTAGAGAGCGAGTTTGTCAGTAGACAGAGTAAGCACCAACGTTGAGTAATTGGTATGTAGAGTAGAGCACCAACGTAGATAGATTGGTATGTAAAGAGTAGCACCAACTGAAAGATATTGGCGGATAGATAATAGACAAGAGTTCTTGGATTAAACTATGTAGAACAAAATATAAAAGTATAGAAAAGAAACGGAATACTTATAGAGTCTGAAATGAGGATCAAGAAATTGGGATGAAGTTCCCGGGAGTGATGATTACCCTTAGATGTAACAGAAGGCAAACAGAAGACAAATAAGGATTAGTGCAAGTATGAAACATCAGGGATCAGTTAGAGCTCAAAGAGAGGAAAATGTTGTGATCGAGACTCAACGTTTAGAAGTCTCGGCACAACAGTATAAGAAGCAATATTTCGACAATTGTAGTTCAAGGTGCAGCCTAGAGACGACTTACTGAGAAAATTAAATGGGAAGTCTATAACATCATTCATTAAGAATTTTCTTAGTAGAATCACAGTAGTTATCAACGTTGAAGGTGAACACACAAGTTTCTAGTTAGAATTTGATTCTCCTGTTGATTCGCTTTCCAAAACTAACTTGATTACAATGTAGTGACATAGTTCTCATGTATGAACTTTTCACGAAATTTAAGGATTGGATATTTAAGTTTACCCAATCATGTAACATTGTATGCTGGCGCTTTTGAAGACGGTACTCAAGTAAAATTCATTCAATCTCTAGATCAGTTGTTAGAGCCAATTTTGCTTAAACGTAGATTATTAGGAAATTTGGATCAGCCCAAAATCATTGTCTTTCATGAATAAGTACAGTACAAGTGGCAAATACATGGGTCCGATGCATGCAATGCCATTCAAACTGAAAATGATGTACATCAAAACTGACTTTTCAGCACTGCTCACTAAACACTGGCAAAGAGCACAATGTCGCCAAAATCAGACCAAGCCAGAACTCTTAAATCAAAGTAATATCGTCAATTCTAGAAATCAATCAATACATCTCTATAGAACTATAAATAGGAATTCTTTTTCAACCACTTGCTGGCCATAAAGTAGGTTTGTACAGACGGCAGCAACATAGTGCCATCCATAATAATCTCCTCTACTCTCTCCAGACTAACACCATGGATCACCTCCATCAATTCTTCTTCGTCTCTAGCCAGAGGGTTGGGATCCAAAACAGGATTAATCACCACATACGGAATAAATTTGTTTCGACACCATTTCAATTCGGAAATTCCTTCTTTATCCTTTGGGTTCATGGAGACTAACTCTCCGTCTTTAAGACCCATTTCTTCTGATAACTCCGCTCTGGCAGTGTCTTCAATAGTGTTGTGTTTTTTGGCATCAAAACCTCCAGCAGCAAATGTGTACTTGAACTGATTGGTGCCCTGTGAGTATTCAACAATCAACGATGTAGTCTTGTCAGCGACATTAAACGGCATCACAGTAGCGAAAACAGGGTTAGCTACAGGATGACCCGCGACATCCCAATCAACAACCCTACCATCATCATAGCGCACGTTTCGTGAGTATAGAGAAACGTAATGCTTATGAAGTAATTTTTCCGATTCAATCACCAAACCAGGTTCGCAGGAATCGGCTTTTTTAGCTAACTGACGGGCACTCGACATTGTAGATAATTGTTGTCATCAAGTAAGAATTGATTAGGTACACAACACCAACACCAAAACCTTCAACAAAATTTCACGTGATCTTGACAAAATGCGATTAGGGTTGTTTTACCCTGATTCTAAACGCTTTTTCTCCAATTTTCTTCTTTGTTCTTTCCAAATCATCGTCACCAACATCATTTTTTGATAAATATATACAGCAGAAAATGTCCTCGGCGGATACATCGATTGATGATTCACACCAAGGAACTTTCGGTAGTATCAACACAGACACATGTCGTATTTGCCGATCTGAGGCCACGGACACTGAGCCATTGTTTCACCCTTGCAAATGTAGTGGAAGTATCAAATATGTCCACGAAGAGTGTTTGAAAGAGTGGCTTAAACGGTCAAACAACTCTCCACAGTGCGAGCTCTGTAAGACTCCGCTTACATTCAAAAAGGTATATGCAGCAGATATGCCAACCAGCATTCCGTTCACAACACTTGTCACTCGGCTGTTCACTTCAGTTATTGGAATGCTGAGACAGTCATTATATCTGGTAAAGGAGCTAGAAAAGCATAAAGTACACTTCATATACGGAATATGTCTATTGATCCTTCCAATCATTTTGCGCGAAAAGCATTATGTGATTGTTACTTTCTTCGACAACTTGTTTCTAACAGAAAAAACACCCTTGTCTCCCCGCGGATCGCCAGCCATCGGATCATACATCCCAAGCTTTCTGATCTCTTTTATCAAAATGTTCAATTCGCAGCCTAACCAGAAATTATACTATTTCCAAGTGTGCTGGATTGAAGGTGTTGGGTTGCCTTTGATCTACGCCTTTATTCTTTTGGTCTTTAGTCTTACTAAAGAATGGACGGTACCAAATGCTTTGATAGAAAATGAACAAGAAGAAGAGGCACAGATTATTATTCAGCCTGGTATTGTCCCCGGATTACAACACCTCATGCAAAGAGATGATGAGGTGCAGCAACTGTTGAATCGACCCGGAAACTTGGCCCAGATGATGGAGGAACTGAACTTTGAGCCAGAAGAAATCGAATTTTTTACTCGTTTGTATCAACCCATCCGACCCCAGGTTAACAGGCCTATAATCGATGACAGCACAATTTACACTCTATTCTGGGTGTATATTTTTATTTGCCCCGAGGTTATGTTTATCATCCCGTTCAACACTGCAAGAATCCACCTGCTACTCTTTGGAACCTTTGCTGCATATATCTTCCATTATGCAGTTTACGCTGGTAACGCCATGGCGGATCTAGGTTTGCTCTATGCTGGAAAATTGACAGGCGTTTCGTTGACTTCTGTCAACAGTGTTGCCGAGATTTTCAAAGATCCTGTGGAACTTGTATACACCCAAAAAGTTATTGATTTTGTTAGAACACCACAACCAGTCTCAATGTTTTTTGGATTTGCGTTTTCGATTACTGGTGTTTGCATTATTTCATTTTACCTCAACAGGTACATTAACTCCTCTTTCAGATTTGCGTCTACACAAAAATACAAGGAAGTGGAAGAGTCGCTTATTAGAGTCCTGTCTATGACTGGAAATGTTTTGAAAGTTATTGTAATTACATTTTTGGAACTGATAGCTTTTCCAATCTTTTGTGGATTTTTGATCAAAGTTTCTTTGATTCCGATCTTTTCTCAAAAAGACTTTTATGGCACTCTGTTGACGCTTTGGAATGAACCTCTCTCTTATTCATGGCTGTTTTGGTTTTCGGGAACTGTGTACATGTACCAGTTTGCCATGTTTGTTAGTATGTGCAGAACAATTATGCGTCCTGGTGTTTTGCATTTTATCAGAAATCCTCAAGATCCTAACTTTCATCCCGTGGAAGAGATCTTGGCTAGACCAATCATATCACAACTTGAAAAGCTGCTTTTGTCTGCTTTGATGTATACCATGACAGTCGTGGTTTGTATTGGATTTGTGATTTGGACGCTTCGATTTGGTTTACAGTTCCCATTTTTGCCATTGACCAGAATTCCTTTTGGTTCGGGATCATGGGCCGCATACATTTTGATCTTCCTGACTGATCTGAGTGACAAGCTGCATCTTGAACGTGCTTTTAGAGACCTCTGGGTGGAGATTTTCAAGCACTCGTGCCGTAAACTGCGTCTGTCCTCGTTTATTTTGGATAAGCCCAATTCTCGCGAAAGAAATACAATTCGGTATGGATCGGTGAAATCATTCATATTTGGTACTAAGCCTGCTTCTCCTGTACCTGTGACAGCTGAACAAGCGGAAAAGATTGGACCAAATGAGTCTGTGTACGTACAAGACGGTAAGTTTGTGAGAGCCCCGGCAAGTGATATAGCTTCACAAACAAAGAGGCTGAACGCATTCATGGAGGTTACAAAGGAAGATGTGCGACTCGATGGCAAAGAAAATGCAGCCGATGATATCAAGGAGTATACAGTTGTGTTTAGACCAAACAGATTTTGGTTACGCATCTACGGTCTTCTTTTCATTATCTGGTTGATCAGCACAATCTTGATCTTTTCTCTAACTGGAGTTCCCATGATGGTTGGTCGCTTTATTTTGGAATTACTGGGTGCTGAAACTACTCCCAATGCTTACAGATCATACTTTTATGGATTGCCTCCAACACTGACGGTGTTTATTGGGTTTGCTCGCAGAAACGAAATTACTGCATTTGTCAAAAAATGCAGAGCGGTTTTGGACGAATCTGTTGCCAATGATACGACCAAGGATCTCATCCACAGTTTAAACAAACTCACAATTTTTGTCTTAGTCTACTTTATTGTGGCGCCAGTGATGTTCATATTCTCAAAACACCAATTCCAATTAGCACTGGATTTGTACAAAAACAAAACACCCACCTCATTCTTTGATTTTTCGAATTTGGAAAGCAATTTTGTCAATATCATGGTTGTGCAAATCGTGATTTTCTATGCATTTGTGCGACAATATGCACCGCATGCTATAAAAGTGATTTCAGACCGAGTTTTCCAAAACGGATGGATGGATCTGGACATTTTTTACGCCGTTCGTTTCGCTGTCATACCCCTTGGCGGAATGTTCGTACTTAACATTCTTCCTTTGGTTTATTACTTTTTAACTTCGGCTCTGATCTCACTAAATATTGAACCTCCACTCGTCAAAGCTATTAGTGAAAATCTGTATATGGCGAGTTTTGAGACAATGCTTGTTGGTATTTTGTTTGGTGTGCTACTCTGGGTATGGAGAACATGGCAAATCAAGGTCCGCGACGACCTTTATCTAAGAACTCAACAGTTGCAAAACCTCGGTTAGCGACAATTTTGGGTAAATCATGTAACTGATAATGTAAATTAATATGACATACACTTGACTGCTACCTTTGTAAACCAGGATATCGATGAATTTGTGCCTGTGTACTAGCCTTGTAAATGTGCCCTAACCCTAGTTGGAAAACTCTTGGAACTTGTGAGTTGTGGAAACGCCAAATATAAATTTGGACTCACCGCCAGAAAATAAAACTTTTGGCGTTTCACGATAGTTTCATTTCTTTTTTGTCCACACCGAATCTGACTGCGCCAGAGTCTTGAACGCGTGTATTTTGATATATCTAAGACACATTAGGTCCATAAATTTTAACAATTTTATCAGCATCTTTACACATCTTCGAGGATTAGTTTAGATTACGTTTGTTTATCATCGGAAAAGCAGCATATTTACGCGTCGTTGTATTTTCATATCAGTACTCTCTCAATCTTTTTTTTTTTGGTCAAACCCCTCATACAAACGGCGTTTATGCTTCACCTTTGTTGAGGCTCGAGTCGCATTTGATTTTCTCTAGACTTTTTGTGAAACTTTGAAATCAGAATAAATGGGAGGCCTTACTATGGTTATGGCCCCATCTCAACTACCTGGCACGGCATCACGAAAACATGCATCATCAGCAGTAGGAAGACCAGCTTCCAGCGGTAGTAACCCTTCATTGTCCCAGCGTGCACCGTCGGCCAGTACTAACAACGAACAAAATTTGGAAAGGCCCTCTAATAATCTACATGCATCGCGAGCAGTTTACGTGGAGTCAACACGGTTTATGCCATCGTGGAATGGAAAACGAAAATTTCCAAAAAGCTCTGCGAGCCAGGCAGAGGAAGACGATGGTTTTGTGTTTCGAAGAGATCCAAGTTCGAATCGAGATTTGAAAAAGGCCAAATCTTATGATCAAGAATCGGAGTTCAGCACTGAGTTCAAGATCCCGCCAGCGAAAAACAATGACAACAAACAGGCAAACCGATTTTCGAGTTTGAATACAGAAAACCATATTGTGCCGATTGTGGCAACAAAATCTAATAGTTTACGATCAGATTATACAAAGCGGCCTGCTACAATCACCAATTTTAATACAGCTGATCATCACACATCTCAGTCTACGCGGCCGAGATCAACAGATTTAAAAGCAGAAATCAAGAAAGTTAAAAAACCGTCAATATTCGACACAGGGATTGGCGAGGTACCAAGCACTTCCTTAGAAGAGACACATCAAAGACCACCAGTTCCACGGGGTAGAAGCAACAAATTAAATACTTTAAAAAATGGTATGAAACGGAATACAACGCATAGGGAAGAATCATCAAGAACTGCGACACCCTCGCCACCTCGTCGACTAGCCTCGATAGCAAAGTCAGAACAAGTACCTTTGCCTTCTGCAGATACACCAATAATCAGAAAAAATCGACAAATGCGGAAATCCAAGTCGGGTGCACGCCGAAACAGTTTGGGGAAAAGAGGAAAACGAGCGAGTTCTATAGGTAATGGCTTTGAAGCTGTCCCACATGCAGACGTGAGTCCCAAATCTTTTTACAAGCACATTGATGGAGAAATGTCTGAGCCTCAACGAATGAAGCAGCTGTTGTTATGGTCGTTAAAACGAGTGTTAGAATCACAGGAACAAGCGTTCAATGAGGCCAAAATCAATCCGGCAATCAGTGTAGAAGACAAAACCGCTATCAACGTGGCAAGGTTTATTCAGGAAGAAATTGTCAAAGACGTGGAAGAAGGTAAAATCAGTACTAGCTGGTGGAGTCGACCTGAAAATCTTGATCTTACAGAAACCATCAAAAAGCCCAACTCGCAAAATGTTCGAAACAAAGAGAATCTGGAAAAGTTTAGAAAGCGGTATGAGGAGTTAAAAAAGGAAAAAGCACAGTGGGAGGCTCAGTTAGCATCGGTCAAGAAAACGGCTGAGCAGTTGGTGTCAAACTCGGTATCAAAGCACGCAACTAAATCACAATCGTCAATCGTAGCGAAACACTCGAGTAGTTTGGATCCGGAGTTGCTAGAACGTTATCCGAAATTGTCTATAATTGATGATGAATTAATAACCGCCGAAAATGTGAGCAATATCAAAAACGATATTAATGAGTTGGAAAAACAAGTTGATAAACTCGATAATTTCACACACCTTGCTGGATCTGTAACAAGCACTGCGACGCTGTTTTCAACTAAACAAATGGGACAGGTTTCAAAGCAACTGACGGTTAAATCGTCAAAGACTTTGCTTCCACAGGAAAGCCTGGTCAGCACTGCCGTCAGTGAAACTCAAGTCATTCCAGCCGACAATCTGAATGTTCCTGTTAGAGATATCTTGAGAGCTCTTACTCGCATTGAAAATAATCTATAATATCTTTTTCCCAGTGCATCCCCAAATTCATATACTATATTTATAATTGCATTTTGTTATCTGAATCTTATTTCACGATGGAACGGTTTTCTACTTGGTGTCAGATATCACAAGTTGTAAGATCAATAGCGCATCGTCACTTGGACATCAATCGCTCCACAGCTTCAAAACGTTACAGCTCACTACTTGTTCGTGATTCACTTAGCTTTTGCTATCTCTTTTACTTAAGTATGAAAACTTCATGCTACTCTAGTCCTGTTTAAAACAGATCTGTTCAGATGCCCAGACATAATACCATAATAAATATTACGCAGGTTACCCTACTGTTGCTATTTTCAGCACCACCAAATCCATATCAAATAAAAACCTAAAAAAAATACTTCGTTTTGAACCCTTTCTTTTAAGCATACTCCAAAAGCAAAATGTCGTTTTTCGGCCTTGAATCTGCGGTCCCTGAGGGCGCAAAACAAGAGGAATACGATTTTGCTGATACGTATGACGACTTAGCCGCGAAATTGGTAGAGGATAACGATGACCTGAACGCCGAAACATTTGGTGATTTTTCTATTGACCAAGATTTTGATTTTGCCGGCCAAACCGCCAGAGTCGCTGATACTCTTGATGAAGAACAACATGTTTTTGCAAGGTCGGGCAATCCTCATGTATTTCAACAGCAACAGCAACAGCACACCTCAAATCCGCCTTCAACAAGCTCCCGTAACTTTCAGCCTATTGCGTCTTTGTGGGGTCCTGCTGAGCCCCAACAAAACCAACAGCCAGAAAGACCCAAGATGCTATCTTTGGAGGAGTTGGAGGCTCAGATGATGGCTAGTAATCAACAGCAACAAGTACAACAACAACCACAGCAAAATGTAATGCCACCACCCCAGATGATGAACCAATTTGGATACCCGAATATGCCATACCCTGTGAACGCTAATTTCCCTCCCCAAGGTATGCCCGTTCCTCCCCAAGGATTCCAGCAAAATCCGGCAATGATGAGATCTGGTAATATGCAACAATTTCAAAATCAACAGCAATTTGTCCCTCAATATCAGCAACCTCCTCCCGAGATCTTCTTCCAACAACAGCAACAGCAACAGCAACAGCGCCAGAACAACCTGAATTATGTAAACGATCGTGGCAACGCTCCTGCAATGAATCAAGATGCAGGTCCCCAAGACCCTGCCGAAGTTGAGAGACTACTCAAGAAAAGCAGAAAGATTGCCAAGATTGTCAAGTACAATAACCTTATGAGCTTCTGGGATAAAAACTTCATTACTAGAATTCAATTGCAACAAATTGTGACTGAAGATCCTTATAACGAAGACTTTTACTACCAGGTCCATAGTGCCATTCAAGCTCGCAACAATCCTCAACAGCCTTTAAATTCATTTGCCAAAACCTACTTGTTCCAACACGGACAACGTAACGGACGCTACAGAAAGCACGACAATCCTCTGCAACGTATGCAACAACAAGTCCAACAAGCTATTGCTAATGCCAAGGAACACCCTAAGAGCGAACAAATTACTTTAGAAGGTGCATTGGGTAAGATTTCTTTGGGAAGTGGAAAACGACCTCGTCAAGCTCTCAGTCTCAAGAAGATCAGCTCTGACGCTAAAGAATCAACCTCTACCGTTCGTGCATACGATTTGAGAAGCTTGTTGAAATTGATTGAGTCTATCTATGCTACTTTGCTTGAGATTGAAAGTCTTGAAAGATCGAGACTTCAACCCTCCGGTGACGCGCAACAACCCTCTGAAGAGAACGCCAACGAGGAATGGCAAGAAAAGCTGAACGCTCAAATTGAAAAGCTTTGGGACGAGCTGCAGGTTGTTACTAACAACGATCCCGAATCAAAGGAGGTTCATCCTTTTATCGCTATTTTGAGTCACGATAAGGGCAAGAAGCTTGTTCCCAGAATTTTCAGACACTTGTCTCAAAAGCAGCATTTGACAATCCTCACAAGAGTCATTGCCCACATGGACACCTTGGATGTTATCAAGAGCGGTGCCTATATTGATGGTCAGGATCTGAAACCTAAGGTCAAAGAGTCTATTGATTTGTTTTCACAGACGGTTCTTCCTCCTCTTGTTCATCTTATTTCTGAGTCATCTTTTGACGTTGTTATCGGATTGTTGGAGATTTTGATCAACTCGAATAATGTTGTTCTTGTTGGATCTACCAAGATTGGTCTTGCATTTTTGACTGTTTTGATTTCCAGAGCCGAGCTTATTAGTCAACAAGACGAAGTTGCTAGTGACAAACTGGAAAGCTGGCAAACCACTTTCAACAACTTGTTTGTTAAGCTTCAAGGAAACTTATCGGGAATCTTCCCCCCTCGCAACGTCGACGATTCTTATGTATGGCATTTCCTTGCATCTTTGGCGTTGGCTGCTAAGCTGGAGCATCAACGAGTGATTGTTGATGAGGTCAGAGAGAGAATCTTTGGTACCATGGCAGAGGCTAAGGCTTTGCCTGCGGAAATCGGTGCTCAAAAGATTTCCAATTTGAACTTGTTTTTGAATGTAATGGGACTGAATGCTACAACTACTGAGATTGGTGAACTCAATCCTTAATGACATTTTTTAACCGTTTTGATTATCTTTAGTTCTGTTTGTTTACGCTCAAAATGTTTTTTAATATTTTTTTTATATTTTGGTATATTGTAAATGAAAAAGAACGAAAAGTTGTTTGATAGATTGTTTTGTAAGACGCGCGCTTAATCCGGTAACTGAAATTCATACGCACATGGGATTTTTATTAATTTACCTGCTATTATCCCGATCTTCTAGTTAGCATTCTCTGTGCTTGTCTTTGCGCGATTGAGGAGGTTTATTTGGAGGAGTAAGAGTGTTGTATGGTTTGTGATTGGCTGTGGTCCCAATGAACAAAACAATAAAAAATTCTTTTCATAGGTATCTTTCCCTTCTCCTTCTTCTACTCTCAACCACATTTTTTATTTATTTATACACACATTGATACACGCAGACAATGTTCAGATCTTCGTTAGCAAATCTTGCCAGAGTTTCTGTTGCCAGAGCTCCCATGGTTGCTAGACCTATGATGGCCCAAAGAATGGCATTCGCACCTAGATTTTACTCAGATGGCCCAGCACCATTAACTAAGGACTTTGTGTTTGAACGTATTTCTGGAATCTTGAAGGGATACGATAAGGTAAGTTAATCGTCAATCAAGATTTTTTTGTCTCTGGTCAGTAAATAAAGCAGCAGTTTTAAAGATTTGGGTATATGGAATTACATGAGTGTGTGCTATGATGAGATAGAAAAAAACACACTGAAAATTTTGATTCTCCGTGAAACGCAAACTTTCGTAACTGAGTCCACACATTCTAGTTTTATTATTACTTTTGGATTGATTTCCATGATAGATGGCTGTTTTCTATTTTACATTGACTGGCTTGATCTGGGACTAAAGTATCAATAGAATTGTACTAACATTTGGATATTTTTAGGTTCCCGAGAACGCTGAGCTTTCTCTCAAGACTTCATTCTCTCAAGACCTTGGTCTGGACAGTTTGGACGTTGTCGAGGTTGTTCTTGCCATTGAAGAAGAATTCAGCATTGAAATTCCTGATGCCGAGGCCGATTCTTTGAAGACCATTGAGCAAGCTACCGACTACATTTTGGAGCAACCCGATGCCCTCTAAGGAAGGTGCAAAGGTGCGTGAATTGCATATGGTTTGTATACAAAGTACTTTATATTCCGTCATTACTTTAATTTTATGTCTTTATGTCTATTGATTGTTATCTGTTCGATACGTGGATCTGTCAAAGGTTTTGTATTTAGACTTACGATAGAGTCCATTAGGAAGAGTTTTCCTAAAAACCATTGTGCATGTGTATGATAAAGGTGCTAAACATTCAAATCAATGAATAAATAATGCGTAAAATACACGCTAATTCAATAGGAGCATATGTTGAGAAACAATACAAATACTTCAGTGTCATTGTAGAAAGATCTTGGAATCAAAAGTAACATTTAAGCCTTTTCGTCAATAGCAAACGTTGGATTGTTCTGCACAATGCCATGCTTTGACAGCCCATTTCCATCAACAAATCTGTAATCTCTACTCTACTAACAAGCCCATCAACGAAAACATTGCCTTCTGTCCTCATTTAAACACCGCCAGTCATTAGTCCATACTCATCAACAATGGCAGCGGTGCTCCAAAAAATCAGTTTTCTTAGGCAGGCAACGGCAATGCCTGTAATATTATGGATTCCTTTTAGACAGTGAACATACATGGGCCATTTAGCAGCGCCGAGCATGTACTGACCAGCCAACCGCACTGTGGTATGTTCAACCGGTACGTTTTTCTTCTTTTTCTTCGGACTACAAAGGGCATGAATGAGTTTGATTCCATTGATTTCTGCGTACTCCAAGTACCAACTGTCGGTAATTGGTGAGAGTATTATCGATATTATGATCTTTAAACCCAAGCCATCAAAAAACGCTTCGTTGTGAGGATGTAGGCAACTGTCATGATAAAGACTAAGTTGGACAGGCGAGAACCGTGGTGAAGGTCTCAATAGTACCCTAATAGTCGCTTAATCTTATAGTATCGAAAATCTAGCAATACACACTTATTTGTCACAACCTACATGTCTAAACAAGCACCAGATAACCAGCATAAATACATGATAAAGGAGGATAACATGAAAAAACCAAACTATTTAAACTTGACATGTGTAATTACAATTGATACTTTTACATGTTACATCTGAGTTCTAGTTTTAATATCTAGCAGTATAATAATGCAACATGATGAGTTGGAAGATTACAACCCAGATAATTCGACTTACATACAAATTCTGTGGTGATTTATATCTTTGGGTCAAATACACATCAAGAGCTAGACTAAGATCAGTTCTGAGATTTGATTCCTAATCGCTCTTCCTTGGTCATCTCGTTACGATCTTTCTTGACTGGTTGAGCGGGAATTCCTGTCTTTTGCTCGTTTTCCTTACTTTTCTTTTCATCAAAGGCAATGACATCCTCGGTGGTGAGACGTATAGAGGTAGGTGGTCGTCTAAGCATTTTCCTTTTCAAATTGTATCTGTTACTTTTAGCGGTGATTGAGTTGCTAGTGCTGACGCTGGCGGTGATGTTGAATGAAGAAGCGTTTGGTGTGTGGAAGACAGAAACAACAGTTCCAAGGAAAGTTCAAATACCAAAACGGCTACTGGGGTATCCCAAACAAACATTGCCTAATCTGTCAGATTCCAAAACTGGTATTTTTTTTGAAATGGCTCATATTGCTTAACTGAAGACTGGAGTAGGGTTCATGTCTGGGCCAAAAAGCGTTTCACAAAACCGGGCCAACTAGCTTCTAGCCAATGTCTCTCCATCAGGCTCCGCCGAGCCTTTGACTGGCAACCAGCACTTACGCACCGGGCTTCAGCAATGACAGACGATACATATAGAGACTGAGCAATGGTGGTACCGCTCAACGAGCTTGAGTTTGACTCAAGCTAGACAATTGCAGAATATTTCCTATCAAAACGTTCCTTATACGCCATCTCTATTCTAGATCAATTTTTATCCAAACTTATTTTTTTTCTCGCTTACTTGTTTTCGTTTTCACCTTCTCTGGCTCTTCCTTCATCCATCACCATTATTTGCTCGCTGCTCACAAATGGCTACACTTGAAGACCTAATTCCCTTGGTGAACAAGCTGCAGGACCTGGTGTTCAACACCATTGGCTCAGACACACTCGATCTACCTCAGGTTGTTGTAGTTGGCTCTCAGTCCTGTGGTAAATCCTCGGTCCTCGAAAACATTGTTGGCCGAGACTTTTTGCCCCGGGGTACCGGCATCGTCACTAGAAGGCCGCTAATCTTGCAGCTCGTTAACATTCCCTCTAACAAGCCTGTAGAGCAGTCTATTTCTGTACCTGCACCACAGTACCCGACGTCCTCCTTTGAGCTTGGAGGCGCTGCTGTTGGTAACAGCCATCAAGATGTCAACCCCCATCACCGGGTTACACAGCCCATGCAGTACGAAGAATGGGGTGAATTTCTGCACATACCCGGTCAACGGTACTACGACTTTAATCAGATCCGTCGCGAAATTGAGATTGAAACATCTCGTATTGCAGGCAGTAACAAGGGTATCAACAGACTTCCCATCAACTTGAAGATTTTCTCGCCTCATGTTCTTAACCTCACCCTCGTGGATCTTCCAGGCCTCACCAAAATCCCCATTGGTGATCAGCCCACCGACATTGAGCGCCAGACCCGTAGTCTCATTCTTGAGTACATTGCGAAACCCAACTCCATTATTCTGGCCGTTTCACCAGCAAATGTCGACATTGTCAACTCCGAGTC
This sequence comes from Saccharomycotina sp. CBS 16003, assembly GCA_022457085.1. Classification (NCBI taxonomy): domain Eukaryota; kingdom Fungi; phylum Ascomycota; species Saccharomycotina sp. CBS 16003. The sequence goes on from JAJNCF010000026.1 coordinate 1,463,406, forward strand.
ACTCAAATTAGCTCGCCAGGTTGATCCTCAGGGCAAGCGAACCATTGGTATTTTGACAAAACTAGACCTCATGGATCACGGAACAAACGCTCTCGATATTTTATCCGGCAACGTATATCCTCTGAAACTTGGATTTATTGGTGTCGTCAACAGATCACAGCAAGATATCCATGCCAACAAACTGCTGGCTGATTCGCTGGCCGCAGAGCGTGAGTTCTTTTCATCGCATCCGGCATACAAAAACATTTCACATAGATGCGGAACGGCATTTTTGGCAAAGTCTCTCAATCACACGTTGATGGGACATATCAGAGAAAGGCTTCCAGACATCAAAGCACGCCTCAATACACTCATGGGCCAAACAGAACAGGAGCTTGCCTCATATGGCGACGCTACTTTTGCTGGCCCTGAAAACAGAGGTGCTCTCGTTCTACAACTTATGACTAAATTTGCCACTTCTTTCGTCACATCAATTGAGGGTACTTCATCTGAAATCTCTACAAAAGAGCTTTGCGGTGGTGCAAGAATCTACTACATTTACAAGCAAGTTTTTGGTCATTCCTTAGAAACGTTGGACCCTGTTGCAAACCTTTCTATCAAAGACATTCGGACAGCCATTCGAAACTCTACTGGTCCCCGTCCTTCTTTGTTTGTTCCAGAATTAGCGTTTGACCTTCTAGTCAAGCCTCAGATTAAGCTTCTTGAGCCTCCATCTCAACGATGCGTCGAGTTAGTTTACGAGGAGTTGATGAAGATTTGTCACAACTGCGGTTCAGCCGAGCTTTCCAGATATCCCAGGCTCCAAGCAAAACTAATTGAGGTAGTTTCCGAACTTCTACGTGAACGATTGGGGCCCACCTCTTCTTATGTCACCAGTTTGATTGCTATTCAAAGAGCTTATATCAATACTAATCATCCCAACTTCCTGGGAGCTGCAGCGGCTATGGCTTCTATCATGGAAGAAAAGAAACAAAAGGATAAAACCGATGCCCTTGAGGAGCTCAGACTCAAGGCCCAGGCTGAGAGCAAAGCTGCCGCCGAGAAGGAAGCTGCAAAGTCCGATACACCTACAGCTAACGGCAGCAGTCTCAGTAACATCAATGGCAGCAGCAACAGAAAGGGTAGTCATTCTAAGACCAAGTCCACTGATATTGGATCATCTGTTTCTTCGAGTAGCGCAAGCCAGGTTGCTGCAGGCAACGCAGTTTCTGTTAACTCACCCGCAAAAGTTAATGGAAACGCTCAACTCGCTTCCGCTAGCAACAATTCTGGATCTGCAGCTAACAATGGCAGCGTTGGTGGTAAAGATTCTTTCCTGAACTATTTCTTTGGTAAAGATAGTAACAACAGATCGCCAGCTTCGTCGTTATCAAGTCCGGCTCTAGAAAGTGCAGCCAAGAAAGCCGACCAATCATCCTTAACTAACTACGATGGATTTTTGACAAATAACGTCTCAGGCGATATTACCGAGGAAGAGTTTCAAAATGGAGAGGAAAGATTAAGTGACAAAGAGCTTTTTGAATGCGAATTGATTCGTAGACTTATCATTTCTTACTTCCACATTGTACGTGAGTCAATCCAAGATCAAGTGCCTAAGGCAGTAATGCATTTGCTGGTTAATTACTGCAAGGAAAGTACACAAAACCGATTGGTTAGCAAACTGTACAAAGACAGTTTGTTTGATGAATTGCTGTATGAAGATGAAACACTTGCTCAAGAACGACAGAAGTGTGAAAACATGCTGGCTACATATCGGGAAGCAGCTAAGATTATCGGTGAAGTAGTGTAAATAGCAGCTGGTGCATATACAAATATATAAAGACAAATGATTGTATACTCAAGTTTAGCATACATGTGTATTGTGTAGAAAGAGAACTGTTCGCGGTTTCTACCAGATTACTCAAAAAAAGATATCTGCAAAGTACAAATGTCAGATCATAGCCAATTTAGGCAAATGTTTTAGTCATGAAATTAGCCAATTCGTCAAAACTAGCGCTACCTTCTTTGAGAATAGCAGCGGCAAGCTTATCAATTTCTTCTGAGCCAATCTTAAACAGATACTGATCGTCGTCGACCAAGAATCCCATGTCTCTGGCAACCTCTCGTTCCTCATCGGATTCCAGTCTGTATGCACTGCCGATTGGCACTTCGCTCAACTTCTGTTTCATAGCTTCCAAAGCCTGTTTTTCTTCTGCCTCTTTGCGTTTCTGCTCAGCAAGCTTAGCGCGCTTTTCCTCTTCAGCTTGCATCTCCATCTCACGTCTAAATTCAGCTTCTTCTCGTAGTTCATCAGCGTGCTCCTCTTCGTATTTCTCTTGTTCCTGGCGATCCATAAGAGCCATCATTCTCAAATATTCATTGTATCTCTTTTTTTGATCTTTGCGCTCAAGTGATTTGGTCTTTTTGGCTCCGACAATTCGTTGAGATCGAGCTGCAGTGGCGGGACCAGGCTCACCAGCGTTGATCCCAGCAGCGTCGAAAGGAATTTGCTGATTAGCACGTTCAAGTTCCGCGTCGCCGAATTCGCCAGCAATATCTTCAAAGTCTTCAATTCCAATTACTCCTTGTTGATTTTGATCAGCCATTCTCCCATAGTCGATTTCATCAACAGTGGGAGCTTGTTGCTGTTGTTGTTCCTCCTCTTCGTAATCTTCTTCTTCTTCAATGAGATCAGCACCGCCATTAAGCTCATAAAGCTCTTGCTCAGAAATCAATCGAGGCTCTTTGCCATTTTCTACAACAAAAAACTCGCCGGTCTCTGGGTCTTGAAGAAATTCCCGGGTCCCAGGCGGCACTTCTGGGTGATTCTCAGGTTCCACAGTCACAGTCTTGCCCTTGTCTTTAGAACTTGGTTTTTTCGGTGAGGGTGAAAAGGCTTGTACCGCAAAGTAAGCGCCAACGGCACCAAGTACGAACAGAGGTATCAGTTTAGCGAGTGAATACTGCTGAGACGTTGACATGATTTTTAGTATTAATTGCTTGTTGATTTGAACTGATGAAAAGTTTTATGCAGAATTAATTGTTACAGGCGTGTATGAGATTTTTTTTGATACAATTACAGTTGAATCAAATGCTTGAAGACGTGTAATTGGGATTTTGAATGAATCAAATATGGTAATTCTGGCGTGGATGTGAAAGAACTTGGGAGAGCTTGCGCTGCGTGGGGAGAATTAAAAAGAAGAAAAATTCAAGCTCTTCCAAAAAGGGAATCGCCGTTTTCAGTTGGTGACGCTGAAGCAGCAACTCAAACTCTACAAATGTGTATATTCCGCATATCAGAACGTTGTGTATTGCAATAACTCAACTGCAATGTCGGTCAATTCACAACTCAACACTCTTAATGTGACAAACTTCAAATACTTGTTTAGAGCCGTCGATTTCCTTCATGAATTGTCTCATGATTCTTCTCCACAACCGACAAAATCATTGTGTCTAGCAACACATCGAGAATAGCGTTTGCTTATTATTCTGATCTTACTGTTACTGAAAGTAACCTAAATCATCGTCGAAATGAATAATTGTTATTGCAATAGGGACTCAGTAGACCCCTATGGAAATGCAAGTCCTCCCCAGCTTTGTAAAGCTTGCTATTTCGAACCCAGTCAGAATTGCTTTTCAATGTTCTATTCATTTATCAAGACTCTTAAGCACTTGGGAGCCTATCGCAACGCTCCCATGATGCATCGCACAGCTGTGCTCTTATTGACACCATTAACTGTATATCTCGCAGAAATTGTACCTCATGTCTGCATTTTCTGGGTATATGGCAAGCTAGAGAACAAATCAGAGTACACTGATTCACTCATTCAAGAAACGCTCATGAAATGGAGAGACGGTAATGTGCTGAAAAACATGGTCAATGCAATGAGATGGTTTCTGCCTTCGGTTGTGCTTTGGTTATTGATGCGATTTACCAAACATCTACAGTGGCTAATGAACAAAAAATTGTTTAATGTGCCTTCGACACATGAAAAAAATAGGCCGTTAACTCAAAAGTATGTTGAGTGGTTGGAAGGCAACAATCATACTCTTACTGCCGAGTTGATCAAACGTATTAGATTTCATACTATGCTGTTAGATTTTCCTGAAAATATGTTGAAGCATTTAAGCGTGTATACGCTAAAAAATTTGGAAACATTGCTGATTCTTTGGAGACGTGGAAGACTTCCTAACAGCTACATAATAGAGCTAAACAGCTTTGTAACTAAATTCAAGCGAGGAATCGCGTTTCCAAAGATGATGAAACATAGTATCCCAATGATACTTTCAGATGCTGTTAAGGCAACCTATACTATGGAGCTGGCCGAAGAGCTGATATCGTATGAGATCAACAACAATAGTTATCATCCTGATGAGCTGTACTCCCAAGTTGATCTATGTTTGACTATCAAAGAAGCGTCTTATAGCTATTTACGAGAAGCGTCCAAAGGGCCTTGGAAAGGATTTATCATTTCATTTTCATCAGCTATTCTGAACTGGTATGCCGAAAACTTTCTGGAAATTGTCATAACGTGGATCTGGTTTACCTTTTTTTGCATTTTGATACCCGAAATTGCAGGAAGAATACTCTGGATGCAGATTAAACGTACCGCACTTATTACTATACATGATTCCATTAAAGGAGGATACACGCATGCTATTTCCTCTTTTGTTTACAATTTAATCCCAATTACAGTTCCTTCGCCATACCAGTTCGTTCGAAACGCGACACCTGTGTTTGTTTTATATGTTTATTTTATCAATAAACTTATTAAACAAACTTCCAATTCCTGGATAAACTCCTATGTGGGCTTATACTCTATTCATCAACGAAAACTTCCATTAGTTCTAACAACTTTGCCCGTGGCTATGTTTGTTTTGGTCATACCATACTCTATTGGTGTTGATGTTGTATGGGCTATTAATCACATGTTTATAGTTTTAGATGTCGATTCCAAAGCAGTACAAAGCGTTCCATTTACCTGGTTTCTTGGACTTTTGGCGCTACATTTATTGGAATTGGGATCTACTGCGCACAAAAAACTATTTAGAAATCAATGGCGCGCTACTCCTTTGAGCCCTCTTGATTTTGGGGTTGTGCAAGTTTTTGGGTTACTTTGCAATCCAATAGAGACTACAATATCTATTTTTGGAAGAGCTTTATTTTTCAAAGTTGTGATAACAATTATAATGTATTTCTCATCATCCACCGCAAACGCCGCGGTGAAGATGATATTGAAACCTATTGCCACTCTTAGTCATGGCCCATTTCCAGTTTCGACTTCTATACAATTTCAATTTGCTATCATAGGTAGCATTTTGTTGCGTGTTTTTAGCGACACTCGATTGCCAAAAGCCTTGAAAAAATCCATGATTGACTGTATTGTAACTTCGAAAATGGTATCATTGCTTATCAATCTTCAGGAAGAAATCAGTAACAAAACAAAAATTTGTCTATTCGCAACCCCAGACGGCAAACTGCATCGAGGCAGGGTCATACCAGAAGATTTTGATAACTCGGATAAAGGCCAATTTTACCTGGCTGTTGAGGGTGCCTTCAACGAACTAGCTATCATACCGGCTCAATTTGTCAGAGAGGAAAAACGACTAGACGATTTGTCCAAAAAAAATATTGAGGACATTATTTTTATGCCTTCTCAGACCCATGTTTCGGACATGTTGCCCCTATTTTTATATGGATTTGGATGTGTCTATGTCATTCTAATTGTTGCTATATTTCATCTTATGCCTATGTATGTATTGGGCGTGAATGACTACCAAGAACAAGTGAATAATTTTGGGATCACAAGAGTAGTTGACCAGCTTCAATATATTGCCTACACTGTTTTAGCTGAAGTTGTCGCGGCTCATCAAAAAACGGCTAACAAGTATTGGGAAGAATTTACCAGGAGCTTGATAATTTGCAAAACGTTTCCAGAACTGCTCATAAGAGTGTTTAAAATCTTGAGAGTTTTCACGGGAATTAACAATACCATCTTTTTTATTCAAGCCGTGTTCCAAACATACACATTAACATATGATGTCGAAGTTTTCAAAGCCACGCCCATGGATAGCTTTCCCTTACAAACAATGGTACTCATCTTTATTTACATGTGTTGTTTTATTCCAGGCATAATTAAGCCGAAGGCTAGTTTTGAGACCTATATGTTAGATGTGACTCTGCGCACAAGAGATGTTTGTGGCAAGTTTGTGGCGGAAGCTTTGATTGTGCGTTTGTTTGTAGCAGCATGCTCGGCTTTCCACTGGATCAAACTCGTTTCATGCCTTATTGTGGGATATTTTGCTGCACACCATATTAAACATGAAATTAGTGATGCATGGCAGAAGTTCATGATACCTTTGAAACCGATATCTTCCTAGTGTATAATGACTAAACAAAATTATACTTTTGATTGATTATAGGCTTTATTTTAAAAAATCATTATTTATTGTAATTCACTCTCATTGATCCTACAATGTTTTCCTGATATAGATGTTCAACCAGGTGAATTCATGTTTGTACACTATTACTACTTACATCAGATAACATTTTAATCAATTTTCATTATAATTCCCATTTTGCATTAGTTATTAAAATACACATTATAAATAGACTAGAAATAAAATAAAACCCTTTTGAAAAACTTTTGGTCAAGTCCTGTTAAGTGTTCCCTTTTTTTAATCACCAAATAACCCCCATGGTGTAATTCACCAAAGAAAAAATATTGAAAAAGATGTTACAAATCTAGGCGGTTACAGGTGACATAGCTGTTAAGGCATTAGAGGAGTTGTGGGGGTTGAGGCGCTGGAATTTGCGGCGCTGGAATTTGTCGAAGATACTGTGGCACTGGTGGAAGTGGAGGAGGATTCTGTGGTTGCTGAGGTGGTACTGGCGGTGCTGAATGCTGTGGCTGCGGTAATTGAGAGGTTTGTTGTGGCTGTTGCTCTGGTTCTTCCGGCAGAAGCTCTTCTTGCACTATTGGATACTCTTCAAAAGGCATGAATGATCTTGGAACACTGTTTCTCATCAATGTGATTGGGATTGTGATACTGATTGTTTTCGTCGGCGTGAATGTTACTGAAATCACCAGCTCGTACACCCTGATTACATGCAACCCTACAAAAGATGGGGTCAGATCTAGTGCCAAGTCATGAATTCTAGATAGCGATATTTGATGAGCTGCACCGTATATAACCTCCAAATCGTTATCTGATCCGCCAGTTGTGCTGGTAGTGGAACCGCGGCGTGCAGGGTTGGTCAGTCGAACCCATCCAGACTTCTGCACAACCTTGTCATAAATCGGAGCGTACATTGATCTGGCGCCGGATTCTGGTATTGTTTTGAACCATTCAGTCGGCGAAGTGTACGTTTTGTACTGCGCGGTGACAGTGATCCGATGGATATAAGGAATAGTCGCTTTACGCATGCTTTTGTCTGGATAGAACATCACGTTCAACTTGAGTTGTTGCGGTGGAGCCCTGGGGTGCGGATCAATAATGTACTTTTGTAGTCCGACGATATGAAGCTCAGCCCGGCCAAGGGTCAGCTTAGCTTTCAGGAACCCTTTATCAGTGACTGATCCACCGTCCTTATGAACTTTGGTGAGAAGTGAGATGTTATGATTGCGGTAATCAAACTGCGCCGGAGCGTAGGACGGCATAATAACTATTGGCATCGTTTTCCGTGTAGCAGTTGCAGAGTTGTACAATGGGGCCAGATCGGGTGATGGTGCTTCTTCTAGGTGCTCGATAATTGCCAGCACCGAGTAAGAAATTTCAATGTCGTCGTCGGGAAATTTGAATGTTGGAGGCAGTCGAGCTTGTTCACGCATGTTGGTTTCTGCTGTGACAAGACTGGGTGTTTCTAGTACAAAGTTGAATGAGTAGGTTAGATTTGAAGTAGCATAAGATCCAATAACGGGATTGTTATGTGGGCTAAGCACGATCGAGTCGAGACATTGAAGATGTAACGATTTGGAAGTGGTTTGCGATAGAACCAAAAAGCAACTGATGGATCTGATAGGCTTATCGCCGGTCGGTTTGTAAATCAGAGTTCCACTTATGGATTCATTGACATCGTACCTATAGTTTAAATTATTGCGCAGGTTGATGACAAGATCTTTTGACTCGGGTGGAGTCTGTTGCAAGCTTTTCCGTCTAGAACTTGGCTTTGGCAGACTTTGTGTAGTAGTAGACGATCTTCTTCTCTGTGACATCATCGAAGTATTTGCAGAAGCCGAAGAAGTTCGACGATCATTTTGTGTTGTATTACGGGAAAGAGCATTTTGATCGGTAGAGCCGTATGGAGACAGCACGTTCGACGAAGAATGAGAATGAGTAGAGGCAGAATCGTGAGACGATCTTGCTGGGGGATGTACGACAGTAGTGGTACTGGCACTCGCATTTGCAGAGGCGGCATCAGTGAGAACAGGCTGTTCAGTCGATGTGATGGACGCATTTCTGTTAAAAACACTAGAAGCCGTGGAGTTCGATCGAGTTGACGCCGATAGCATTGCAGAAGAGGTTTGTGTCGGCAGGGGTGGTGGAGACTGTAGCGGCGTACTGACAAAAGGCGAGGTTTGGTTGATGCTTGTAGTTGGAGAGATTTGGCTAACACTAGATCTCGATGCAACGTAATCTGCCATGGTTATCGGTGAATTTGCTGAAGCCCCGGTGTTGTTAATCGATATAGGAGCATGTGGCAACGGTGGAGTTGGCGGAAATGCAAGAGGGTCAACCATCGGTAGCATTGGCATAGATCCCATCATTCCTGGATGAGCTTCTGCAGCGGCGGCGAGCTGGCTTTGGAGTTGCTGGAGCTGGAGCTGGGCTCTTAGTGTGGCTTGCATCAGAGCCATATAGTCCATTGGATTGGCAGGATTGGTGGTTTGCAGAGTCGGGAATTGGGTGGGCGCAACTTCAGAATTGAGATCTAGAAGATTATCATTATCGAGCAGTGAACCTTCGGAGTGTGGTGCAATGGCTGTGGTGTTGGTAGGAGAAGGTGGAGCGGAATCTTGAGGAGGGACCAATGGTTCAATAGGGTCCGGCTGGAATACGAGATCTGCGAGAAGGTTGAGCTCAGAGGGTCTGTGTTGAGGGACAGTTGAAGAGTTGTCTTCGTTACTATCAAACGAAATCAACAAATCCTCTCGAGTCTGTGGTTCCGGTTCTTGTTGTTGCAGTTCTTCCTGTTGAGTGCCTGCCTGGTCTGTAATAGGAGGGGGTGGCGCTGGATGTGCCGGATGAGATGGATGCGATGTAGCTGTCGATTGAGATTGCTCTACTTCTAGATCATTATTGGCAGTCTCGGCCACCGCTTGATCAACCAAAGGAGTGGTACCAGGCGATGTATCTTGTCCGTCCTCAGAACGAGCAGCGGGTGGCCCTTGTGATGGGTCTGAGACAGCTATGCTACTGTCGCGGTGAGTAAGATCGTTATCGGGCGTTGAGTGTACGTTTTCCGAGTAATCTGGCGCAGGTCCGTTTTCGTGTTCAAGGTCACGCTGTTGTTGAGTGGTTGTGGCAGATACAGTATGACTCGACTGTTGGGGAGGGTCGCTCGGCTCTGAGTATTCTGGAGCCGGTTCATGGATATCAGAATCTAGTGCCGATGATGAATGATTTAAATGCATCTCTGTGATATTGGATTCATCAACCTCGGTGTACTCAGGTACAATTTCCGGAGTATTCTCTGAGGTGGCAGTTATGGTTTCTAGCATTTGATCATCATCAACCGAAGATTCATGAAACTCTGTGTATTGAGGGACAGGCTCAGGATCATGCTCTTCTGTGTCAAGAGGAGTGGTGACACTGTCTGCACTACTGTTTGTTAATTGTAGGCTGTTTTCTGATTCGGGGGTTCCGCTGCTGGCGTGCTCCAGGAGCATGGACCTGATAGCTCCGCGAGTTCTTTGTCCAGATGAAACGTCTCCATTTGCATTGTTGGAGTTGATTGAATAGGAGTTAGAACGAGAGGATGCTTCTGTGGTTGGTGAGGATGTGGGTATTGTGGTAGCCACAGATGCTCTTCTGCTTGCTAGTCTTTGTGATGCAGTGGCGATATCAGAGGCCGAGGCTGTCACTGCAGCTGCTGCTGATTGAGCGGCGGCGGCTGTGCTTGTTGTTGTTGTAGTAATAGTAGTAGCTCTTAATATGGCTGAAAGGTCTGATAAAGATGCTTCTGGGGTATAGACATCGTCCGAGTCAATATCTGTAGAGAGAACCGAGTTCTGATTAGTTCTCAGGGGATCATGAGCAGTTATTGTCCTGTTGTTGAAGCTTTGTTCGAGAATGGTTGAGTAATGGGGCTGTTCATCATCAGCGGCATCTGATATCTCTGTATCCAAGTGGAATCTAGAAATTTGAGCATCTGATTGGTATCCCGGTGGAGGTGTTTGGGCTCGTGACTCTTCGTAAGAAGGAAGTCCGTGTGTTCGTGGTCGGAGTCTTGTAGAATGCGACATTTTTATATGAGTTGCTCAGTACGAATATGAATACGGTCTGGAGGGGGTAATCTAAGTAGTTGAATTGCTAGAGAGATTGACAATGGAGAGAAGATATAAGAAATAGCAACCAGGGAGAAATAGAGAGGATAGTTGAAAGCAGTGGATGCAATATTTTATATGTGGGTAATCTTGGTGCAATCCAGTGTTGAAAATACTGAGGGCTGTGGAACCCTCCAACGTGATTTTATCGCTTGTGTTTGTTAATAATGTTTATATGGATGAATGTATCGCTTGTGGACTAGCTTGATCGGCTTACAATTCAGGGCTTGAGCTGCTCGCATCTGCGTTTGTTGATTTGCTGTCGCGATCCGCGTTTATTTGCAGGCCTTGGCCAGTGCATCTTCAGCGCCCACTTTGTGCACTAAACATACATACTGGGAACATGGGCTTGGCCACAAATGTCCACTGATCATCATCATCATCATCTTCTTCTTCTTCATCTTCACCACTGCTATAATAGTGGTTTATTATTGTGGACTCCAGTTTTGTATGGATCTGATGAGTGGACAAAGAAGCACGGCTGAAGCATTTGCACTCAGCAGACCAAAAAAAAAGCAGACCACGTGCGTATATCCTTATCTCTGCATTGGCTAATCAGAACCCTGATCAAATGTTCTCTCTTCGAGCCATTGGAGAGCATACACAGCTTATGTAGTTCCCTTATCGAGGTCTTTGTGTTTGGTGCTAGACATTGTTTGCACACGAGCAGATCACCTGAGCTTTAGTTCCAGCCGCTCCAACGGTTCTCACCATTGATCCAACCAATGAATGAAAGAATAGTTGTTCACGTGACTCCAGGGATTTGAGGCAGATAGGGACATGTGAAATGTTACTTGACAGATGCATCTTAAATTTAATACACTACTGTATGCAATATGCAGATCTAGGCAATCTGTATCCATCAACCAATCAATCACTACAAAAGACTCACTGGCAATACAGTTGTTGTACTATTTAATCTTTATCCATGCCGTTAGTTCCGACATTGCTTGGTCAATGTTTATCACGCATACTGCTATTCATGCATGTACTAGCACTATGCGTTCGGTGGTAGTGCTCATACATTAGCATTCATTTTATCACCAATGACATCAGTGTAGATGCCAAACCCATTCGCCAAATCTATTAGTTTAGAAATCTTTGCAATCTCGGTTCAATCAGTAGAATCACAGCAGGGATTGGGTACTGTTTATACAAGTGTATAATATTTACAAAGACTTGTTTTCATCATTGTCATCGTTAATTCTCATAATCAATCAACTTTATACTCTCTGCTTCGACTTTCTTTTCGAGTAATCCCCTCTAGTTCACTTAATTTTCATTTGCCTGTTTGGATCTTTTTTCTGTTCCGTTTCTGTCTCCGGCGTCGTTCTGGGTTTCGGATCTTTTTTGGACCATTGGCCGAGGTACAAACCATCAACAACTTCATTTTAGCTTGCATCGTTGTTCTCACAAGAGCTTATACACACTCAAACGCCATAAAAAAAGCTTTTTCAAAGCATTGCGTTTAATTACTATTTTCACCTATTCATCTTATTTTATAAACGTTTGATTCTTTAGACCCTTCATATATACCCCTTGTCGTACTGGTGTCTTGTATTCCTTGTGGGGTCGATGAATTGTGTCTTCTGTACCCTTGGTGTTCAAATGGGCACGTGATTTACCGAGGACTAATTAGCGGCTAATGAATATTATTACATACGACTTAATAGAGCCCTTTCCCCATACATTGTATCCAAACATTATAGCCGTTCTTCTGTATTACATGCCTTCATGTACCCCGCAAAACTCACTTTCAACTTTGTTCGCGGTCTCTGCGTAAGTCCTCAACTTTGACATTAAGAAAGTTCACTTAGTGTCATGACACAAAACTATTTGAGTTCTCGGAGCCGGATCTGGTGAGAAAAGAAGAGGACCCCTGATTACGGTCATAGACCAAGTTTTTATGGCCTGGGGAGGAAATAGACGTTGTCAATCGGCAATCGGAAACAACTACACACGCCAAACAATAAAATTGAGCAATGAAAAGTATTCGTTTTAGACTGTGTTATTTTGGGGTAGAATAAAAAACATTGAAAATTGTGAATAAACAAGTATTAAAATGTGGAGAAGCCTGTGCTTTGAGTTTTTTTTATAAAACACCTTAAATCCCTCCCTTTTGATTCTCATAATTTTCATCCTTATTTCTTCATTTCCCATCATAATCATTCGTACTACTTGTATCATGTCCTCCTCAAAATACGAAAACGGTGAACTGATTCACCAGTCTCCTTGGACCTTTAACATCAAAGATGTCCATCATGGAAATCTCGCATCTCTCATGCTACACTCCTCAAAGCTAGCTACAGAACAACACAAACAGGTATTCATCGATGCTGAGGATCCAAACGTCTTTCTTACCCGCGCCCAAGTTGTGGACCATTCCAAACGTCTGGCAGCAGTGCTTCAAAACTCATTCGGAATCAAGAAAGGTGATATCGTATGTATCTGGTTGTTCAACGGTATCTACGTCCCCGTTCTTCACTACGCCATTTTGACTCTTGGCGCAGTTGTGTCCCCAGCAAACATCATGTACCTTCCTGAAGAACTTCAGCATCAGCTCACCATCAGTCGGGCCAAACTGGTCGTTACCGAAGACTCCCATCTGAGCAACGCCCAAAAAGCAGGCGCCAGTAACATTATAACAATGAATAAACTGCTGGATCTGTTGGCCAAAGAAAAATCAAGAGCAGAGCCCGTCGATGTTGATTATGCAAATCATCCCGCTTACTACTGCTTCAGCTCGGGTACCAGTGGTGCCGCAAAGGGTGTCATTACTACACACTTTAACCTCGCTTCAAACATAGCCCAAACAGAAATTGTTACCCAACCTGTGTACTACGACATCGATTTATTCGGCGCCGTTCTTCCAATGTCCCACATTTTTGGGCTTTCCGCCTTTGTCTACTCGGTGCCCTATATGGGCTCAGCTGCCGTCGTGTTCCGGTCCTTTAATTTTGACATGCTCGTCAAACGCATTCACGAGCTTCGCATCAGCTTCCTCCATATTGTCCCTCCCATTGCCGTCCTCTTCGCCAAGGCAGAACTCAAATATCCCATTTCTTCCGTTAAACGAATGCTTTCTGGTGCTGCTCCGCTTGGTGAATCTCTTTCTCGTGCTGTCACGGATCGTTTAGGATGCCCTATTTACCAGGCCTACGGACTTACTGAAACTTCACCAATGTCCCATTTTTTCACATACAACCTTGATCTCTACGACAAAGCAACAGTAGGTTGGCTAGTTCCAGGTATGGAGGCCAAGCTTGTCGATCCGGATGGAAAAGTGGTGTCTGATTACAATACTCCCGGCGAGCTTCTCATGAAGGGGCCAAATGTTATGAAGGGATATTTGCATAATCCGGAAGCTACTACTGCAGCGTTTGCCGACCCGGAGCATCAATGGTTCCGCACTGGAGATGTCGCTATTATCTCGCGGTCTGGACAGTACCAAATAGTTGACAGAGTCAAGGAACTTATCAAATCCAAAGGTCATCAAGTCGCACCAGCAGAACTTGAGGCAGTTCTTCTCACACACCCACAAGTGGCAGACGTCGCCGTGACTGGTATTGCGGTTCCAGACCTAGGTACAGAATGGCCAAGGGGCTACATTGTGCTGGCGCCAGGTACTGGCTCTGACCGTGAAAGAGCGGAAGAGGTGCTGAGCTGGTTTAACCAAAAAGTGGCCAAGCACAAACGACTCTGGGGCGGAATTGTTGTCCTACAGGTGATTCCAAAATCGCCATCGGGCAAGATTCTAAGAAGAGTGCTTAGAGAGCGTAAAGACAAAGAAGAAGAGATTGTCAATCTGACGAAGCAAAAGCTATGATAGAAGCATTTTTGTTTTATTCATAAACTCTACTCTAATGAAATATTGTGTACGTAAATTAGTAGTGATAGAAAATATATACATTTTGTTGAACTCATTTGATACCTGTATTGAAGACACCCCAGTTTACCTTGATACTTCTAATTATTCGTTTGTTTGGTCTCGAGCAACACTACTGTTCTTTTCTTTCCACTCTGGTATTCTGAAGATTTCTTGTCGCTGCTAGTTGATATTAAACATCATAACTTGCAAATAAATTCAATCAACATCATCATTTGCATAATTTATCATTGAGCTGCCTGTAATATTTTAGGAAACTAACCTCGTATCAAAAGCGATTTAGCAACCAAAACTTGAGACTGTATGCTACTTGTTTCAGCTATACTGGTTGAGATCTTCTTGGTCTTTTGTGTAGTTTAGGACTGATCACTTTCAAAATGCCATATCGGATCAAATTTCCTATTTAGAATTTACAGACTTCAAACCTCCAAAAAAAACTGCTCAACCCTTGGTACATTAGTAGGACATGAGGTTCACAACGTCCACCAATTTAGTATTATATTTACAGTCTGAAGTGCTCAGATCCAAACAATGTATGAGTTTTGACAACTTATGAAAAAATTTCCTATTTTTGGTTCCAGAAGTGTGTTTAAAATGTGTGAATACATGATCATTTGCATTGGCAAGAAAACCAAATCGAACAATAATGTTATTAGCTTTGACAAAAAATTAAAGCTGGATCATGGCAAATTACAAAGTATAACGCCAATTATATACTAGCGCTCAGATTGTTTACAAACGCCGATTGTAGGCCTGCATGACTTACCGTAGAGTTTTCAAGAGTGGTTGGGATTCAAAGCTGTTTTACAAAAAAGTACCTTCAACATCTCACCTACCGTGCTGAGTTCAATGATGGTTTAAGATAATTTTGCTTTGTGAGTTTTGTGTTTCGTCCATATTAGTATCACTAACAACTTGTGGTTAGTTGAGAAAGCTACATTGGTATTGAGAGATTGTGCTCATTTTGTGTTTTTCTACTTCTTTTTCAGATCTCTCGGGCCTTGAATATTTTGAGGGTATTCACGAGACATTCGAAATTTCATAAAATGACGATAGTACGACTATTACGCCACTGGTCTATTCCTATATACTGTTTGGGGCTATGGTGGGGTATGCTTAGTGTGATGCTGATATTTTGGGCCAGTAAAGGCGTAAGTAGAAAAAACAGCTCTACTCCAAAGATAAAAATCTAACTTGAAAACATTCTGTTTCTTTAGAAGGTGGATTTCAAAAACTTATCAACAGGTCCGGTTGTTGCAGTGTAATTTTCTTAATTTTGTCAGCAATGACGTTGGTTCAAACACATATTAATTAATATCTGATTTTAGGTATCTTTCAACCATTGCTTCGGGAACAATGAAGCCGGTATTTGTATTCACCGCACTAGTTATGGGTGTACTGGTGATAA
This sequence comes from Saccharomycotina sp. CBS 16003, assembly GCA_022457085.1. Classification (NCBI taxonomy): domain Eukaryota; kingdom Fungi; phylum Ascomycota; species Saccharomycotina sp. CBS 16003. The sequence continues at coordinate 1,479,226 of JAJNCF010000026.1, forward strand.
TCTCTACTGTACTAGAGCGGTTTCATCGGCACAAAGGCCGGCTACTCAAAGCAAATCAAATCATAGAAATGGTGAACAACTGTGGCTCTGTGTTTTTCTCAACAATAGCCTATTCATCTTTAGTGCTGGTAGCAATCCTTGATTGCAAGGGCTTTTACAACGCACATATATGTCTTTTGGGAGTCTTTTTGGGCTCAGCAGGTGTATCTACTTATTGGACAGTAGCCGAGTATTGGGCTTTGGATATGGAGTATTCAAGATTTCATAGGCTCAGGATTGCGTATGTTCTAAAGTTCATATGGGTTTCGATTGAGCTTTTACTGGTGATTCCATTTACTGCTTTTTCACTTTTGGGATTCAAGATTCCAGGAGCCGTGCTCGAATGGGTGAGGACTTGTTTGTTTGAAACATCTGCTATACTGTAAGCTAACAAGTGCAGATAATTGCGTATCTGTATGGGTTCTATCTACTGATTCTCGCTTACGAGCATTATGGGGACTTTCGACAACTCCGAAGCAGGTTACTTGAGCAAGAATGGAGCGAGCGACTGGACATGATAGTGTGCTCGGCGTTTCCTTACACATTTCGCGAGCGCTACGCACACAAGTGTGATTATCTACATGACCGTATACACAGTCTGCAGCCGAGTGATTTTCAAAAGGACATGCTATACGACAATTCTTCGGAGAGCAGCATTCAGTCTGATGATCTTGATATGGAAATCACAGAGATCGGTGTGCGGCGGTTCAGTACGGGCCTCCGGACATTGAGCTTAAATCGGCGAGTTTGTTCAATCCCGCTGAATGACTCTGTATGTAGATCTAAATAGGTAGGGTAAGTTGCGTATGAGCAATATAATTGGCCTGTCAGATCTACAGCCTTAGCTAATCCAGCTTGGTGTACATCTACACTCTCTGCAGAGCCTGAATGACTAGGTGACATTGCAGCAGCGTAGATGGCAATGGCAGTAACATTGTAGTGTAGCATCGTGAAGTGTAGTCTGTAGGTTGTTGGTTCTGGGCAATGTTGGCGCCAGTTTCAAACTTGCGGAAAGCTGATGGACAAAGTGGTGTAGACACAAACTATAATTCGGGTAGTCGGAATTAGCTATGGTCATGAGCAGAACACAGACCGGAAGACTTGCAACTGCCAAACCTTTGACCTGAACCTCTCTGTAGAGCCCGAGGTGGCCGATCTTGTTGTTGGCCCGTATCAATTGCTCCGATGAAGCACATATGCCCGTGTTTCTAATTGCACCTGTAGAAGCCGGGGTTGAAGCCTGAAGCAGCTTCAAAGTCAAGGGCCAACTTTGGGAATTCGATAATTTTACTGGTTGAAATCAAACAAAAAAATGCTGCAGTAGCTGAGGGAAGACATGGAAATTACCTCGCCGAAATTTTATTATAAAAACAACAATTTCCCTTTCTTAAACCTCTTCTTCTTCTGTTCATCATCACCACTACCCGACACCATCAAAAATGTCCTTCATTGCTCGTCGTGCTTTCTCCTCCTCTGTCTTCAACGTAAGTGCACATCAACACAGATCCTGATGTCTTTTATTGTTCAATTGCTGTTGACACCGCATACTAACAAAAACTGTTTGTTTAGCCCTCTAAGGTCGCCGTTCTTGGTGCTGCTGGTGGTATCGGCCAACCTCTCTCTTTGCTCCTTAAGCTCAACAAGGATGTCACTGGTCTTTCCCTCTACGATTTGAGAGGAACTCCCGGTGTCGCTGCCGATCTTTCCCACATCCCCACCAACTCCAAGGTCACTGGTTTCACTCCTGAGAAGGGTGGTCTCAAGGAGGCTCTTGCCGGTGCTGAGATTGTTGTTATCCCCGCTGGTGTTCCCAGAAAGCCCGGTATGACTCGTGATGATCTTTTCAACACCAACGCCTCTATCGTTCGTGATCTCGCCAAGGGTATTGCTGAGTACTCTCCCGATGCTAAGGTCCTCATCATTTCTAACCCCGTCAACTCTACCGTTCCTATTGTTGCCGAGGTCCTCAAGTCCAAGGGTGTCTACAACCCCAAGAAGCTTTTCGGTGTTACCACCTTGGATGTCATCAGATCTTCTCGTTTCATCTCTGAGGTTGAGAAGACCGATCCCACCACTGAGGTCGTCCCTGTTGTCGGTGGTCACTCTGGTGTCACCATCGTTCCCTTGATCTCTCAATCCGGTCACCCTGAGATCTCTGGCGAGACTCTTGATGCTCTTACCCACCGTATCCAATTTGGTGGTGATGAAGTCGTCAAGGCTAAGGATGGTGCTGGTTCTGCCACTCTTTCTATGGCCCAAGCTGGTGCCCGTATGGCTGGTTCCCTTATCAAGGCCGCCAAGGGTGAGGAAGTTGTTGAGCCTACCTTCGTTGAGTCTCCTTTGTACAAGGATCAAGGTATTGACTTCTTTGCTTCCAAGGTCGTTCTCGGCCCTGAGGGTGTTAAGGAGATCCAATCCGTTGGTAAGTTGAGCCCTTACGAGGAGAAGTTGATTGAGGCTGCTCTCGTTGACTTGAAGAAGAACATCAAGAAGGGTGTTGACTTCGTTGCCCAAAACCCCTAAATACTTGACAGATGTGTTTTGTAGTGTACATGTAATGATTTATTGAATGAATAAATGAATTTTTAATTGAAGATATTTATTGCTCCTAGACGCCTCGAGTCATGTTAAAATAGTTACGTTTGTTTTTGGTCTGCGTGCCTGGAGGAGAGGAAATATTAATCTGGGGTTTCAAGTTATAATATTGTCGTAGGAACCACGACAAAAGCCGGAAGTGGTTTCAACCACTCTGCGTCTTTGCAGTGTTCCCTCCTGAAACGCAACTATTGTTATCAACTAGTTTTCTATTATTTTGAATTTCTATCTCTATTTCTATAAATACCGGGTTCACATCCCGTTTACCTTTTATAATGTTACCTTCAATTCAATTGATATTTTGTACACAAAGTTGACAATCTGATCCCCTTCTGAATAACGCTGGTCACCGAATCCGTTCCCCTGCGAACATGTAGCTCAATCCAAACCTCCAACCTTTACCTTTCACCAAATCACTCCCAAACAATAAGATACAAAGATTCGAAAAAATCTTTATTTACCTGTCTTTGTTGCTCTTTTCTCAACTTTCATTTCTCTTGATTACTATCGCTCATCTGAATACGAATCTCTAGTTAGCTAACGATATCCCGCCCTACATGTCTTACTGAACTGTATAACTTGCCATTGTTTTCGAATTTTACGAAAGTCAAACTATGAATTTGTTCAGTCCGCAACATCAACTCAACCAGCACCTACAATCCGCTTTCAGATGCTATCAACTAAATCTCTTCCGTATCTTCAATTAAATACATACACTGCAAATATTCGGTAACACCGAGAATTTTTGCTATTTCAAACATCCTGGGAAAGGTAATTTTTATTCTTCAATGAATCCTGTCACTCCCACAGAATTGTGCTATTCTTCTACACCTCATGCTGTTTCAAGCAATAGTCCAATTGATCTGTCGCCCTCTCTAATTTCCTCCAAATATTTTCCCTTCCATTTCCCGCCAGACGTTCATTATTCTCAACACCGGGTTTCTTCAATCGCACTAGAAAATGTACTGCAACAGAGTACAACCAATACGAGATATCTCAAGAAGGACATACCGTATTTTTCAAAGTATCACGAGTGTTCACACTGCAAAAAAGCTTTCAAAAGACCAGAGCACTTAAAGCGACATCTTAAAATCCATACTGACAAAAGACCGTACATGTGCGATGTTCGTGAATGTAGCCGCCGATTTTCCCGTTCATACAATCTCGGAGCTCATAGACGCGCCCACTTTAATTCCAATATTTCAATTTTTTCTACCATGGTGTAATATGGCTTCTCTGAAACTTAACAGTACACATGAGATGAGAAATGTTTGTAAATATGTGTAAGAATATTAAATATTCCGTCTTCAATCACGATACTCCTAGAATGTAAAGCATGACGATATGATTGTGCATGTACGTGATTGTATAAAGTTTATAGGCCGCCACTATAAAAACGAATTATAGAAATTGGCATCGTTTTCTGAAATCTCTGTACCGTCCTCTGAGGAATCGCCAAGTAACGATGGAACTGCTGACAGTGACGGTAGTGATTCCCAATCCCGTTTCCATTTAGAAAGAGTTTCGTAGTTTTCTTGATTTAGTTGAGATTTTATCAGGCCTTGTGTTCGAACGCTGAGCTGAATATTGAACTCAACATCATTAAGACAGTAAAGTCCTGGCTTACCAAGGGTGGCAACAGAGTCCACAATCATGCCGACCATTTCGTCTATCAGATTTTCGTCTTTATTGAAATGATTCATCACAAATTCCAAAACGCGAGCAATATCGCCTCTCCGGTTTGACTCAGCATTTTGTAACAATACAAGTAACTTGTTGATCTGCGTTGTCCCCAAACATGTAACTTTTGAAACGTCTAAATTTGCTGAAGGGTTGGTGAGAAGAAATCGATAATACTGCGCCATAGGCTCTTTGTCATTAAACAAAAAGCTGTATTCGGGATCATGGTAATGTATTTTTTTAACGTCTTGTTCAAATTCGGGACCTTGCTGAAATACTTGCTCGGCCAGGGCTGTCACAAACCGATGTTCTTTGATCCGGAATTTTGGCATTGAATCGGGAGTCAAGGAGCCTGATATATCGCTAGACGATGAAGAGGATAGTGATATAGAACGTTTGACCGTGATTCGCTTGCCTCCACCAACATATCGACCATTCCAAAAATCTACTATAGTTTCGAGTATATGCTTGTCCTCTGAAAGTATTGATAACATCACTACTGATGAATCTGACTCCAATCTTGACACTGATAAATCCGAGTCCGGTATTAAATTCTGTAAAAATAGTATTTGCTTGATGTCTGATATTGATAACAAAGGGTCTAAACCGTATACATGCGCTTTTAGTTTTGGCGTGGTTGCTATTGGTGGTGTGCTTTTGACTTTGGTTGATCCTGATAGAAGTCGGGAGAAGGCATCATCGCTTTCGTCATCTGACAAGTAGTCTTCGTCAATATTATTGACGAAAAATCGAGGCCGAATAGGAGGCGGTACCATAATTATATTATCGTTTCCTCAATATCTGAAGGATTTGCGTGGTGTTTTATGCGAATTCAAGTGTTTGAACGGTGTATGGTCCAAGTATGGCGAGACCTAAATGTATGCAAAAGAGTGGTTTCCAAGAAGAGTTGGGATGTAGGATTTTATTTTAGATTATTTTTTATCTTTTACAGCGGAAGAACTTGGATAGAGTTTTCAAAATTTATAGAAGAATCAGAAGGGGCCGTAGAATGCACAAAACAAGCTCGTATTTGTTCTCATTGTGTGGGACTGTGTGTTAACGCTAGCCAGAATGAATATAATGTTGAGGGATTGCGTCAAATGGATCAAAAGATTTATTGAAAAAGTAAAAAAAAAATAGAGTAAACGGAAGAGTTGAATAACAGAAAAATCACAATATTTGACGAGCAAGACCAACACCTCCAAGAGCGCTACTTGTGGTGAACTCTTGATGCTTAAGAGCTGCAAGGGCATAGCACAAACTGACGATAGTCAGTAGAATGGCCACCGCCAACAGCGAAGTGACCATCATAATGCAACTCAAGTATTGAATTAAGGCGTTGATGGCATAGAAGCCGGCACGAGGCCAGTTCTTGTTGAATTTTCTCAGGAATCCGGTAAAGTTATCAGTCAAAGGGCATATTTTAAGCAAAAACGGCACCTCGACAAGAAGAATAATAAGTCCCTGGACAATGCAAATGATTGAGAAAATAATGACAAGGTTCACATGAAAAATGTTAGCGATTCCGAGCGCGATACACAGGATAACGCACAACAATCCAATCCTAGAGATAAAATCGATCCGGTTGATTAGACAAATACTTTAAATGCAACTGACTCAATTGATCTTACCACTGGCCGTATATGCTAAAGTTTCTAGTCTTGAACTCTTCTGCAAATCCCATGGTTATTTGCTTATGGTGGGCTACTGTATCAATGGATGAGTGTATGTTTGTGGAGAAGGAGGAGAGGAAACTTATTGTTGTCTGTAAATTTTGTAAGTGTGCTGTTTATGTACCGCCATTTGGGTTGTTACAGCCACACAAGGCTTTTCTGCCTCATGTGCTGGCCAACAGGATTCCAAACACAAACACGTATGTACATATACCAATATACAAGCACATGTCGTCAAAAGCCTTTGCATGTTCTTTATTCTTTGGCTTTCAAAGGTTTAAGTATGCGGGCATTGCACGTAGCACAGTGCAACAAGAGTCCTAGCCCTCATTAAACTATGACAGAGAACTTAGGGTAACCTGTGCAGGTTACACGCGGCTGTTCAGCTTCGGATGGATTGAGAAGATCAAACCGCTTTTGACTTGCCGAGTTCGCACTTTGCCAGTTGTCTGAAAGATGTACATATTGCTTAGTTCGTAGCAATTGTGTTTGTAAAATCCAAAAAAGCGCTGGTTGATTGTCTGGTGAGACTGTTAGCCGACACTCTGAGGGTGAAAAGGCTGATCGACTCGTTACCTGGTGAAGATATCTAACTCAACCGCGCCATACACTAAATGCTTCACTAAACACAGCTGAATTATGAAAATGGGCATCAAGTATCATCTGAAGCTGTATAGAACTTTTGATGAAAAAACCATTTCACTTGAAAAAACCAGAATTAGAAAGCTAGAACATGTGTATGTCTATTGACAAAGAATAATAATAGGCATTTGAATCTTACTAATACCAATTCCGCAACATAGTGACTTGAAAGACTGTATACAGCTGCTCTAAAAAAGTTGAAATAAACATATAAAAGTATCGTCATTCTTGACATTGCATCTGTCAAAAATGAGTGGATAATGAACCCGAGTCATTGAGCTCATTGAATAAGTATGCAGTTGGAAACTTGAAAATGCGTTTTCGCTAAGTTGTTACAAAAGTCCGTTTTAGTAAAAACTACTTGCATTTTACCCAAATGAAATTTTTATTTACCTGTACACCATTGGGAGTTTGGATCGATCAGTAACTCTTTTCTCCTCCTTGCCAATTGTCTACACATTTAGCAAATCACAACCATGTCATTATTTGAAGTCACAGGCTGGTCTGTTCCAGAAGACATTGCTGTTCAAGACGGCATTAAAAAGAAGAAGAAAGCAAATAAGAAAGAAGACCATCAGGATGCTCTTGGAAAGAAAGCTAAAAAAATCAGACCTGATGAAATGCAGGATCTTTATGACGTTCACGTAGAAGGAAAAGCGAAAGCCCCAACGAAACCCAAGAATACTGACACAGTTGAGCCAAAAGAAGAGGAAAAACTCAGAAAGGCGACAAAGCCTACTGCCAGTAAAACCGAACCCATCGCTAGTAAAACAGAGCCTGTTGAAAAGACCAAAAAGGTCAAGAACAACAAAAAGAGAAAAGTAGAAGAAACACAGCCAGAAACGGAGCCTGTTCAAAAGGACGGGAAAAAGCCAAAGAAGCAACAAGAAGACAGCAAGAATGAGCAGTCCTTGGGTATTTCTTCAAAGACCAAGCTTACTCCTATGCAAAAGAAAATGATGGAGAAGCTGGCTGGTTCTCGTTTCCGCTGGATCAATGAACAACTCTATACAACCACATCGGAAGAGGCACTAAAAATCATGAAAGAACAACCTGAGATGTTTGACGAGTATCATACTGGATTCAGATCACAGGTTCAATCGTGGCCTCAAAATCCTGTTGACACCTTTGCTGAACAGTTTAAAGAGAGACTTGAGAAACCAATAGGCGCCCCGGGTGGTCTGCCTGGCGACAAAGATGGAAAGATCATTGTGGCTGATATGGGATGTGGCGAAGCCAATCTCGCCTTACAGATTAAGCAAGTTCAGAAAAAGTTCAGAATACCCAAGGGAAAGGGAGCTAGATACTTTAAGGAGCCAAAATTTGAAGTGCATAGTTTTGATCTGAAAAAAGCGAATGAAAGAATCACCGTCGCTGATATCAAAAACGTACCTTTGCCTGATGAGAGTGCACATGTGGTAGTGTTCTGTTTGGCTCTTATGGGTACTAATTTTTTGGACTTTATCAAAGAAGGTCTGAGGATTTTGAAGCCCAACGGTGAAATCTGGATTGCCGAGATCAAGTCTAGATTTGTTGACAATGACACGACTGATTTTGTCAAAGTGCTGAAGAGTCTAGGTCTATTCCATAAAAATACCGATGACACCAACAAAATGTTCATCCGTATGGAGTTTTTTAAACCGAATAAGCAATACGTTGAAAACAGAGATGAAAAAGAGCGAAACAGAAAGCGGTTTATCGATCAACCCGATGAGCTTCCTAAGGTTCTGCTCAAACCGTGCATCTACAAACGCCGTTAATCAAAATTTATCTTTTCTATATTATCAATACATAGCTTTTAACTAATGTCGTCGGTTTTTTTGAGAATGGTTTTGATCATTTCGTTTCCAATTTTATTAGCTTCTTCAAACATCGGCTTAAAGAATCTTTGTGTTTTTTCAAACGTGTTTTTGTAAAGAATAAAGTCGCCATGAAGCACGATATCACTCCATGTTCTTGCTGCCAACACAAACTCCAAGTCATCTCTTCGAAAAGTATGATCTTTGGTAACAAACTCTACAATATCTTCTAGCATACCTGGTGTGCAAAAGATGTATTCTGTAACACCCAACCAAATTCTGAATAAAGGAGTTGAGCAAATCATATGATCATATGGAACAATGCCCAGTTGATACCAACTATCAACAATACCAAGTAAACTGAGATGTGAATTAGCTCGATCTCCTTCTGGAGGTGCACTACTCAGTGAGTATTTTTCCAAAAGATCATCGGTCAACAACAAGCTATGCTTTTTTTCTAATTTGCCAAACACAAAGTCTCTTGCAGCAAGCAGCCGTTGCTTCAGCTCCTCTCCTCTACCTTCAATCATCAATTTAAACAGTTCCGTGGTTGATGTAGCATACTGAAGAATTTGTTTATGAGCTTGTGGATTAGTGATAGCCAGACCCGCGTAAACATGCCACTTGTTGGAATAGATTCGAAGCGAAATGTTGACTTTGGCATTCTCAATACCGCCAATCCATTTGGGAATTGTCCATGGATATTGGTTGTTGGCCATCCAAGCTACTCCCATACTAAGAAAAGCAGCATGAGTGACGGCTTGAGTGTCGGCAGTGATTTTGTCGTGTTCTATTGCCGTCAAATAGACCTTCTGCGAGTGAAATTCATCAAAAAGACTTTCTACAAAGTCAAACGACTCGTCGCTTGATCTGTGCTTGATAAGGACAAGAGGTTGTCCTCGAGTCTCAACTTTGGGCCCATGCAGGGAATGACAAGTGATGATCTCAACATCGCTTGGCAGGAACTCTTCAAAAGCTTCAATCTCCGGCGCCTTGCATGATGTTTGGCCTCCAACAATGGCGTTGACTTTTGTGGATGGACCGTAAGTTGCAACAATGCTCTTGATATTAGCAGCTTCAACGGAGTAAATAATGTAGTCTGACTTTCTGGAGACGTAATGCCCGTCCTTCAAGATTTCAATCGAAGTGGTGGAAAATTGTTCTTTGTTTTGTTCGTAGTTTACTTCACGATCACAGGCGCATACTCTACATTTAAGACATTAGTACCACTGAATTTGAAACTGGTATGTCTGATTGATCACAAACACTCACCTCCAACCAGCCTCAGTGAATTTACGAGCGTACAATTGACCCATATCACCAAGACCGATGATGCCAATCTGCTTTGTCTGTTTCCATTCTAAAATCTTTTCTGGAGTAGGCATCTTGTAAAATTCTGTTTGTCTAACGAAAATTTGGGGTTGACAAGATTGAAAAATCAAAAGGTACAAAAAAAGCCTGTTCTACTTGTTCTCCCAGATTAGCATTTTTTTTTTCTCCCTCCCTGAACTGTAAGGGCATCAAACATTCTAATCCAATGGTAAATCTAGATAATGAAAATGAATTCTTAGAAAATGAAACTGACCTATTTGCATTGTTCAGTCCAATTCTGAAAAATACACAACTGCGGTTTGTTTTCCAAATTCTGGTATTCGGTGATACAGAAATTGGCAGACATAATTGATTGAGTGTCGTCGCAGGCACCAAACAGACTTGATATTCTCCATCATCAGACATGTATGTACTTAAAAAGCAAGATTTGTATGGTGTCAGTCATAGAAAAGGCAAGGCAAGTAAAGCAAAAAAAAAGTAAGAAGCACAGGTAGGGATTCTGACGGGGAAGGACTGATCAAAGATTAGCGCTTTTCTGAGGGGAAAGCAGCTCTCATGTTCTCGTAGATATACTAGCTTGTCAGTTCCTCTATTTTCGATGATATTGCTCATTGAATTGTTCATGGATGCTTGAGTTCTTTGCAAAACGCACACTATTTAGCATTATCAAGAACGGGGAAGCTGAAGGCTGATCTGTTTTTGGTCAAACATCTCTTGTTACGACATCAGGTCTGAGAATTTGACAAAAAGTACATCCACACAGAAAGGAAAATTAATTATACTATGCTGTCCAAAGTATTTGATGCATTTAGAAGAGAAGGCATAAGTCTGAGTACTTTAAACCTGCTCAATATGGCGAGACTAATTGTCCCAAGACTTTGAACAATATGGATGCAAAAAAAGAACTGTATGCTAAGCTTGATGCAGTTCGTGAAGTGACTGAGGAAGCTGCTAAAGCCATTGCCGAATCAATAGCTACTGACACTGTTGAGCTTTCTAAGGCCGCCGAACAGTCTCGTCAACTGCGAGAAGACGCTTTAAAAGGAATACCTTGTTCGGAGTCAATTATGCCAAGCTAATACAGAAGACAAATGTACCATGGTCATTCTAGTAGATTATGCTCAAGATCTGTTAATTCAAGGGAACACAGTATTTTGAGTGACGGCGTAATAAAACACTTTTTTGTAAACTCATCTGCTATGATAATTTTTAGAGCAGTCATTCAAAAGTATTAAAATGTATTTCTAAATAAATATTATTATCAGTATCTGTATCAGTGCAAACGGTTCTATAGTTGAATCCAATTGCGCCTGTTGTGTATTATTAATTTTGCGTGCTAAACTTATTTTGTCGTAATCTGTATGAAGTTGTTGAGTAGCGGCGTCGCTAAAGACAGTGAATAGGTTGGGAACTTAAACTCAAATGTTTCCTCAATCTTCATTCATTCTACGTATCATCTACTGCTTTTGAGTGATACATAGCGAATGCCATCAGATTCGCCGACTTCGTGGAAAGAAGTCATCAATACTACGGTACACATTTTTTTGCTTAGTGATATAACCTTGTTTTGCTATGCTTCCAACATCAGTTTCACCACTTGACCAAAATTTACAAAGTGAGAAGTTGCCGCACTCCACAGTGGACGTGGACCACAACGACGATCAAGAACCAGCTCTCAAATTTAAACAAATTACCAAACTGCCACCAAATGTGTTTAAAGATCCAATTTCAGTATGCTTATCTACAGAGACGTTCCTGGTCTTTGGCACCCACTCTGGAGTGATTCATATTACTGGCATCGACTTTTCAGTTATTAGAACATATCGCGCACACGAAGCCTCTGTTCTCGCCCTTTCATCTGACGGTATACACATTGGATCAGCATCTTTAGACGGCACTGTTGTTATCATATCGACTCAAGACAAAACCGATGTGATTAAAAAAGATTTTGACAGGCCTATACACTCGATTGCGCTTGATCCAGAGTACCATTCGTCACGGGCGTTCATAACTGGAGGTACAGCGGGAAATGTAGTACTGACTGAAAAGGGATGGGTGAGCAATTGGTCCGATACTGTGTTGGACAGGTCTGAAGATACTGTGATAGGTCTATACTGGATTGAGGATGTGATAATTTGGGTAAATGGCAGCGGCGTTGTCATGTATGGACAGTATACGAAACAACCACTTCTGAAAATAGACACACCATCCGGCGGTGAAGGCTATAGACCCAAAGTCTGTGTACCAGAGAGAGGTCGTATTTATTTATCTTGGGCCTCCAAAATCTGGGTATTGAAAACTGGTATAACAAAGCGAAATTCCAAAAAGCGCCTGTCTTCGGGGTCATCAATTTTTTCAGGTGCCGGATCTTTTAGATCGATTCCTTATGACCAGTCTGCGAACATAGAGTCCGAATTTACTCTGAGATATAATGTTTCAGGCATTGGATTTTTCCGTGAAGACACCATAATTGCACTGTGTTATAATGCTTCCCAGCGCGCAGTTTTGAAGTTGTTAGACTCTGAAGGGAAGGCAATACACTCAGATTTACTACCATTAAAAGAAAATCAAAAATTAGGGCCAAATGACTATCACTTACTTCAGTATACTGAAAATAATTCACCCAAATATTTTATTGTTAGTGCGAACGAAGCATTAATCGCTGAGGAGCGAGATCTGGGCGATAAAATTTCATGGCTTGTTGAAAAAAATAAGCTAGAAGAAGCATGGAAACTATCGATCAATATTTTATCGTGTAAAGAAAGGTACATTATTGGAATCAATTGGATCAATGATCTCATTGATAGAAATATGTGGTCTATTGCAAGCTCTAAATTGATGGATGTTCAACTGGCATATTCTGATTCACTCGTACCTTCCATCGAAAAAGCCGATCTTATTACAAAAACATGGACTTCTATGGGATGGCGATTCATTGAAAATGATCATGTGGAAGATATAGCATCATATCTACCCAATGAGCCTGCATTAGAAATTGACAAGCAAATATATAACTCGATAGTTATTTACTTGGCCGATTCAGAAAAGACAGACGAGCTTATGCGTTTTCTCAAAAAATGGAGAATCAATCTTTATGAGTTAGACAAGATTAGCCCATCTGTTGAAACACTTTTGAAAAAAAGACCGGAACTCATTCAAGTCCGAAAACACTTGATATCTCTTTATCTATCATCAAATCAGCCCCTTTCAGCTGCTGGCCATTTACTTTTTCTGAAAGATAAACAACTTTTTGATATTATCAAAAGGTGTAATCTTTTGCCAGAAATGATAAATGAGATTCCTCAAATTATAACACTTCATTTTCGAAGCACGCAAGATATACATAACACGCCACTTCATGTCATTAAAGAGCATATTTCAGTACCTCTTGCTATGTTGATTGAAGCTAGATATCAAGTGAATCCATTTGACGTGGTTGAAAGATTGCAAGAAAGTGGAATGAAAGAAATAACATATGCATATTTGGAATCTCTCTCGGTTTCAGACCCCCTGCTTGGCGACAAATTTAATGATATAAAATTAGATTTGTATGCTACGTTTGATCGACAAAGACTCATGCCGTTTCTAAAGTCTGCCTGTTATACCCACGCCAGGGCAATCGAAATTTGCGAAAATTTAGACTATATCCCCGAGCTTATTTACATTTACTCTGAGACTGGGAGTCCTCGAAAAGCATTGAGATTATTGATCTACAATGTTGGCGATATTGAAAAAGCAATTGATTTTAATAAGAAGTTCGACGATCCCGAGCTATGGAGTGATTTACTTGATTTTTGTATCAAAAATCTACAATACATCCCGCTTTTAGCATCAAGAGCGGTTGGCTTTCTTGAGCCTACAACGGTGATCAAACGACTTCCAGAAAATACTCCAGTGTCAAATCTTAAACAGATTCTATTGGAAGTTTTTAACGAACAAAAAACAATGCATGATATGCATAAGGAAATACTCAAGATTGTGAAGTTTGAAACGGTAGATGTGGCAAATGATCTAAAGTATTTGCGTTTCTCTGGATCAAAGATCGATCCTATTCTCATAGGCGTATTTACTGAAACAGTCATAGTGCTACCTGATGGTTCTATGATGACCGAATCAGAGTTACTTCAGCAACCAGTACCCTGCGTTACAGATTTGAAACCCAAGTCTATCAGCCAAAAAGTTCAGCACTTAGCGCAAATCAAGCAAAAGCTAAGTGCATTGCTAATGACCAATTAATAAATATTCATAAACTCAGATACCCCATTTTACGATGAAATATAATGTTATATTGTTATACATAATACACAATAGTATGAAAATAAGTTTAAAATGCTTATTGTTGATTTACAGCTACCGGATTCTTGAACTTTCAGCATCTTGCTCGTAATCATCGTCAAATACAATATTCATACTATCATCTCGTGAATGACCCATGACGCCAGATTGTTGTAGAGGAGCACTGTACATTGTGTCCAGTTCGACGTCGGAGGTGGGAATAGGCACATGCCCATCCTTCCATTGATCTTCATTTCTGGAGCTAAGCACTCCATAAATGGTGAGAAGACTAAGAATCAACAGGTACAAGAGGAATGCACAAGAAGACAGAACCAGCAGGTAACTAGCGTGATCAACTCCAACGGAATCAAGTAATTGAAGTTGTTCTTCATTAGCTCCAATGAAACAAATTCCACTTTCGACAAGAAGGAAGGGAGGCAGATGCTGGAATGCCTTGATGGCAGTTCTCTCTGTGTTGTTGTCTTTGAGAATGAATGAGATTTCAATAATTCTGGAAAACCCTGCAGCCATTAGAGCTAAACCAAAAAAGCCATGGACTTTGGTAGATATCATCAGATGTTGAGCGTGCTCACTCATTGCCCAACCTGTAAAAATTAGGACAAGGGCAGGGATATGATTTCTTCTTGGCTCACCAGTCGACCAATTTCTAGAAAGCAGGATTCCAACCATTCCAGCACACCACCAGATAATTCCCATACTAGTATGCTGATAATCGCCATGCGACCATGATTGCCCCCATCTATGTTCAGTGAAAGTATTGACGATACCCCAAGCAGTAATAAGCGAGCTGTCATAAAACTCCTGGCTAATGCCTTTTCTTGCCAGAACCTTGTCGCCAAAGTACAACATGATAGCCAAGACATACCCGTAGGCGATGAATGAAGATCCCATAATACCATGAGCAAGACATTGACCTAAGTGATCTTCATGACAGAAGCCTTCCAAGACAATTACACCAAAACCAAATTGGACCCAAGTGGCAATAGGAATGGCAACTGCAATACACATGTGGAGTTTGAGCAAAACTCGTCGAATTTTTCCAATAAAACCGGTACTGATATGAAGCTTCAATAATACACCGATGACTACCTGTGTAAGAGCCATCAGCATAAGCCAACCACCGAACTTGGCATGAATGTTTCCACTAGGAAACTCTCTGCCCTTATGATGATGTGCTACAAAGTATCCCAAAATCGCTAATGCTCCAGCCACGGTCTGTACCGGAACGTGCCATTTATTTCTAGTCAAACCAAGCACCAGTCCCACTGGGAAAAGGATACCAAAAGCGATTACCATGATCAAGATGTGAAACCAAAGAATACCATCGATAGGTTCGGGTGTAGTATATGAGCCCGGCTCCATGTGAGCGCCATGTTCATGACGGGTAAACAGGCTAAAGCTCATTGTGATTCCTTGGATGAATATGTATATTCTCTGAAGTGAAGTAGGAATATTGATAAAGTAAGGAGCTGACAGAAACGACCAAACTTTTGCTCGGGAGCGATTTTTCAAAATTGTAACATGCAACTTATACATCCGGACTTGCATAAGCGAGTTATGATGGTTCTTTTGCTGTTTTTTTTTTCTCCTTGAGAAACAATAATCTGTACCTGTCACGACCTCATCTGGAAATTCTAATGAAAAATTGGAAAAACACAATTGGCTTTTCAAGATAGAAATGGAAGCTGTACTATGACAAGCTCGTAAGGTTAACAGACCTCTCGGATTGGTTCATGAGATTTTCTGGCAAAGTACATTGGCGTGCAAAGGTAAGAAATTAGCTACAAAGAAATTGCGTTACTAGCTTTCTGCCCGTGTGTATTGATCACCCGTTGCAGTTCTCTGTTTGGGACATGATTCTTATAGTACTGCAAGAATCAGAGTACTAGGACAGGTGGTGAATACGCTTGAGCAGAGGGCCACTATCGCTAATGGTTGTAGCCGATTTTTTGTCAAATTGGTTCCTAGACATGGCTACTTAGTCATGTGCATTCCGCATAATAATATTATGATCTGTATTAGTTACATAATCAATTGTCGGGATCGCAACCCTATCGAAACTTCCCACTAGGAAAGAGTTCTTCTTGAACATAAACACACTACTCAGCGTGTACGTTTCTAATGCCTTCTGTCGCAAAGGCTTCTGCCATAAGATCTGGCTGCACTCAGTGAGTATTAACTGATAAAAGTTTGGCTGAATCAAAACAGCTAACATTCAACAGAAAGGTTGCTTGGTCAAAGCTCGGTTTAGTGGCCCATGTTGTTGATTCAACCTCGGTTAGTGTATCATATCTGGTGTGTCTAGACGGCGAAAACTGGGGATTTTCAACGCCCTATATAATCAGACCGGAAAACACATCTAATATTGAGTATTTGAGCTGGAATCAAGTCGGAACTGATCTTGATCTCGTAATAATTGATTGTTACGGTAATCTGTCGATATATTCTAGTTCTAACACTGCACTTGGCCAATACAACTGCAATTTTTCATCGCCCGTATATACAACAAACGAATTGGATTCAGTAGTAGGATTCAAATGGCTAGAAAATGAAAAGCCTGTAATAATTTTAAACCCTGCCACAATAGCACCAGGCTTTGAGCAGTTATCAAAGAAATTGACCTCTCATCAAACGAATATTGCAGAATACAAATATTTTCAAGCCAAGCCTTATGGACCCTATGTTCCATTGGCCCCGAAACATGGTTGTGTAGCTATAACCCGTCGCGGTATACTAAAGCTATTTACGCAAAATATCAACGATTCTGATTTCGTGGAAGTTTCACAGTTACTTATTGAAGATGGCGAGGTTTTTTCACACGCCAGTTTTGCAGGAATGAAAGATAACAGTCTAATAATAACCACATACTCATCCCTAACAGAGACATTATATGTTTACAGGGCCATGATTGACTGGCCAATTTTATCGAAACAGCCAAATGCCAGTCAAATCGCCAATATTAACATTACACGACTTTTACGCACAAAATTTGCTACACCAAACAAAAATCAATTTGCATTATCTCATTTGCTGCTTCTTCCATCTGGAGTTCATTCAATGGAAATCGAAAACGACGCAGAAGTCTATGTCGCTTTTTCATCTCTTGACTCACAGCAATCGATTATAGAAAGGTTCGATATTTCACTCAAACCCATCAATTTGCACAACAATTTTTATTCTCTATCTGGTTCGAGACGCGATTCATATGCTCAGGCTAATGAACAAATGCCATTCCCCAAGTTGATTTTTCGCGACAAGCACAAATATGATAAAAATATTATATCACTTTCTTCACTTAATTACGATTCTTTTATATCAATTGGATTTAGTGATGCTACAGTAGAGCTCAAGCATCGCCCGCAGTTTTCTTCGCAATCGAAACCACAAACAATTAGTTCTTTGACATTAATAGGTTACAATTTGGAGCCATCACCTACCCCTATAAGCCATTTTGCAATATCACACACTATGGCATCGGGTGTCTACTTGGATGAAAATGATGAGCTTGTCATATCCTACATGAAAAGCAACAAAGTTTTGCAAGTGGGCCATCCTCGATCAAATGCTATAATGCTTGCATCAGCTATATGTATGGCTTTACGTTATGCAGCTTCATGCTTTTCAAGCGGTGCAGGCGATGATATATTGATTGTTGTGAAGCGAGAGATTAAAAAGTGGAAGGCTATTAGTCCGGAGTACTGTAAAATTTTTGAAAGAATTGTTCTTCGAGAGTCTTACAAGGCAGTATCATTCAACCTAGATGTTAACAAAGAACTCTCTGTCGATAAAATAATTGTTAACCCGTCATTACAACGTCTATTGAGTATGCAGGTGGTCCTGGGTACGAGTTTAGGCTGGAAACGCAATGCAATGGCAAGAGTAGCATGGTGTATGCTAAACCTGCGGATATTGGCTTTCGCATCTACACTAACGCTAAGGACGGTGAATCAACAAAGCTCGAATATTGATCCCAATTTCAAGCCAGGATATTTCATGTCAATGACTGGTCTTTCAAGATGGTGCATTGATCTTATGGCATATATTTGCCAGGAGCTATATGTTTCTTCTTTAGATACAGAGTATTTTAACGATAGAACATCTGTTCCTCTCACAATAATATTGGGCAAAGTGCCGCGTATGCTGCTGATATACTCGTTAAGGGGAATGCGCGGTATGGAGCAGATTGCACAAAAGCTTTCTGAACAAGAAAAAAACACTTATAACGGGCCTGCTCATGTTGCTTCAAGAAAATTGAAAGAAATAACACATCATTTCTCGCCTGTTCCCATTGACATTTTTGAAAGAATGGCTACTGATTTGGATAACACGTTGACCTCAATTTACCCAAATCTGGAATCACGATCACAGGTGGAACATGACATCATTTTTAATGCTCAAATACCGAAAAATCTTCTTGGAGTTGTGAAAAGAACTGTCGAAATATTCAACAGTCATCTCAAGCCGAAAATCAATATTGCATCACTCTATTACTATGATGTCTCTTGGTTGAAGCTTAACGAGAACACGACTTCCGACATGGGAAATACGAAGTTTGACTACTTGAGAAAACAAGAGATTACGAGTGATCATAAAGGTATGATGTGCAAATGTTCTCGTTGCGGAGAAATTTCTATCTGGCACAATCCCAAAACCCAGAATAGCCAATATTGGACAATTGCTTGCCAAAAGAATTGTATCTGCAACGGTGCTTGGATTAGCATTGAAAGTGAAGAAAAATGACTCTAGTATTATTACAAAGTATTTTTTACATGTAATCTAAATACTCCAGCTAAATTTGCTGGAATGTATGATTTTTTTTACTATAATATTGTATATCAACAACAGCACGTTGAACAGTACAAAATCTTTGAAACAAGTCAAAGGGAAAAATAAGAAATACCTCCAGAGTAATGATATTGTACGCATACTAAACTCAACCGCGTCTGATACGTTCGACTCATTTACCAGTGTTTTTCTTCTCTTTTCTTTTGTATATTTTTCGATTCTGTAAATTGAAATTGTAGATAGATAAAAGACAGTCTTGTAAGATTAATTTGAACCTTCCTTTGTAGCTAATAAATTACCATCGTGCTTGAAACAAATTTAATCCATATAAATCAATGTAGAGATGAATAAATCAACTAATCGAAACCGATCAAAAATGACCGCTATTAAGGGCCTTTTGAATACGCTCAATTTCAGCTAAGCTTGTGGCTTCTTTCAAACCTTGACGTAAACGTTCTTTATCTTCGTCAGTGAGCTTTTGAATCGGTACACCCGAGGCCTTCGAATCAACTGCCTGATAGACAATATTAGAAGGTGCTGTAGAGCCAATGATATCTTGCGCAAGTTGTGTCGGAGAATCATGCTCGCCAAACAACTGTGTTGCATGCATTCTTTCTGCGTCTTTAACTCGCTTAAAATCTAACATTCTTATTTTAGAATTCCTCCAAATCACCCAGCTTCGATAATGCTCGTTTTGCACTACCGGATTGCCTATAAGAGTGACAAAAGTCAGATTCGGAAATCCTGAAAACACGTTAAGTTCCGAAAGATTAGAAATTTGATTGTTGGTGAGAACAATTGTATGAAGGTTTGGAATTGATGATGGAAGTGAAGAGTCTAAGTGGGAAATTCGATTGTTTGATAAAAGCAATACGCGTAAACGTTTGAAATGAGGAAAGTTGTTTATGACACAAAGCGAGTTGTCAGTCAAGTCTAGACAGTCGTTAAGATCTTTCGCCACACCCAAGTTTTCAATCATGGGAATATTGTATCCTTCATCATGTTAGTTCAGCAATAGAGAAGATCAGTCACAAAAACAATATAAATATACCTCTTAGCGAGAGCTCCCTATCCCCAGTGGGACTTATACGAGAAGGGGCAGAGAGAACCAAATCAGGCGTTAATTTCATTGATTCTTTTATCAAAAAGCCTGGTAGTGAAAAAACCTGGTGGTGAATTGATTGATCAGGGTGGGAGGTTGAAATAAAAATCGAAGGTGCGAAAAGAAAAATGCTGGGAATGAAAACACACACATAGTAATAATATTGTTATGGCTCCTACACATCTACAATCATGAATTCTTTATACATAATATAGTATATCTAAAGAATATAATATACTTGACATTATGCAAATCACCATTGAACGCGACAAAGCGCATAGATTATTATGAAAATCTACAGCTCGTCACACTGAGCAAAATGATATTGCCTCAACGATTTTTAGCAATATTGAGTGGAAAATCAAAACACCTATTTTATCTTTTAGAAAAATTGACATCGCCACAGGGGCAATTGATATACATATTCCAGTAATGATATTTGGTAACAACTACGTTCTCCTAACATACAAGCCTACAAATTGGGAATTTCAGTTTAATATTTACCCGCATTAATATGATGGATAAGACTGGAGAACGGGATGAGGTAGTTCAGGTTTTGTATTCCAAATCGTGGCAGGAGTCTCAGAAAAATACATTGAAGACAGAGAACGCGCGAGGCATATCCAAATTATATGACTGAACATGTATACCACAGCTTACAAAGGTGAAGAATCATCAGATGTAAATCACAAATTTGAGTGGATGAGCCATGGCGCTGGGGACTGAAAAGTTAAAACAGCAAGATTCTATAATGTTATTCAAAGATGAATTACGCTGTACAAAGACGAGATCGGAGATAGTAAAATTGTGTCTTTAAGAATCAAGATTTGAGTTAGGACTGATTGCCTCTTACTACGGTCTAAACTATTTGTGTAAGTTGACAACGTCTTTTTCAGGATCACGGACACTTGGGGTTTTATTGAGTTCGACGAAGGATTAGTGATTCCAAAATACCAGGAGCAGGAAGAATTTTACGCAAACGTACTCAAAAACGTTCCAATAATAGCTAAAGAGTTTGGGCCATTCCTTCGATATGAGAACTGGGTATGCGCAAAGATAGAAATCAGGCAAACTGTTCGGGAGAGTGTGATATTGAAATCGTGTGCTTAATGATGTTTTTCGCCTTATACCAAAGGACCTTTGTTACTTTTCATGTACATACACTCAGTGGCAAAATTTTAGTTCCTCTTCTACAATGTTGTGAAATTGAACAGCATTTGTTGAATAGTATGACAGAAAAGAAAAACCAAAATCTTGCCACTGGCGTAGTAATGAAGCCTAGTCTGACCTGGTCTATAATAAAACATCTTACTAGACAGTTCTTTCAACTACAAGAATCAAGATCTCTTCAGGTACCGTTGTTTGGTCTGCCTTGGATTCTTTTTGCCTTCTTGGGACCCGAGACTCAAGCACCGAAATGCTAAATGGGTAAGGGCCAATAACTGCTGAAGAGCTGTGTAGATGTATGCGTGCAAATGTATGGTATGAAAAACACTGATAGAAATTCAAAAATTTTCCCACTTCTCTACACTCACTTGTATAGCTAACTTCGCCAAACTTCATCATTATGTCGTCTTTACGTACGGTCTATTGTCTCTCAAGAAACACTTCTCGTGCCACTAGTTTTATCCGATTAAAGAGTACCGTGGTGGACGATGCTGTAACATACAAGACTGGCCCACCTTTTGTGCCCCGGAGCGGAAGCTTGTTTGAGCAAGTTAAACAATCATACAAGCGTAACAACGAAGAGTTTCTCTCAAAGACCATTCAGTTACACGAGGAAAACGCTGGAAGATTGCCAGCTTGGAAGAAGTTTTTAGGAGAAAAGGTCATTGACGTGTTTTCTCTTGATATGGACAGAATCCGGTCAGGTGCGATTGCAGGTACGCTCTATTACGAGATGGCTAAGCAGCAAGGAATTTTTGCCGTAGATCCCAAAAACCGATTGACAGAAGCACAAATCACAGAGTCTATGAGTCCTAACGCCAAGTTCTACTATCACAAACTGATGATGCCAACTACTTTTTCACAATGGTTTCAAATTACCGCTTTGCATGTATGGATGCTTTTCGTCAGAATGAGAGCCATGCCTAAAGACATTGGTAAGGAATATCAACAAAAGCTGGTTGACATGGTGTTCTCGGATATGGAAAAGCGATTGGCTTACGAAATGAGGATTTTCTCTGGAAGCATTATCGAACGTTACAAGAAAGACTTTAACTTACAGTTGAGAGGCTCGGTGATGTCTTACGATGAAGGATTTTACCTCGACGATGCAACACTTGCCTCTGCATTGTGGAGAAACTTGTTTGCAGGAAGAACCGACATTGATCCCACTTACTTGGAACAAATGGTTCACTACATCAGAACTCAGCTTTATGTGATGAATAATATTTCCGACTTTGACTTTTCTAGAGGTAGATTCTTCTTTATTGATCCATCTTTGAGGTACGAGCCTCTAACAACTTCTGAAATTGAAGAAATCAGGAAGATTGCCGATGCTTGCCGTACTGACGCCAAGGTCGTAAATCCTTCTGACAAGTCAACTCTTTCTTTGGAAGGCTGGTAATACAAATGTACATAATCTATTCTAATTTTAAATTGTATATACATATATTTCGAACGTTATCTATTATCAATAGAATGATAAATTTTTATCATTTTGAGTCGTCCAAAAACGACTGTTTCGGGAATTAATATTTAGCCTAAGCAGTACACATGTATACAAAATGTTAATTGAATTGAAGGTAACTACATAAATAGAAAACATGTAATAATTCTGGTATATAATGTAGAAAGGCAAATATATACATTCACCTAGAATAATAGAAGATTAGTTGATAAAATGCCATTCTTTAGGGTAAAAGACTGCAAAGACAAGTGTCGTACTTTCCACAGCAATAATATATACAGTCTCAAAACCAAAGTGCTGGGTATGAGCAAGAATTGAGTTGCACTCAGCTTTGGATCTTTCAGCATCAAAAGCGAAATTCAAAGTAAAAATTTTACATTTCAACAAACTGATTAAAACCAGAGTTGGGATCACCTTCGTTGCAAATATCTTGCTCCATCATCATAACTTTTTGAATCTCTTTTGCCATATCAAAACTCAAAGGCCAAGGAACTTCGCTCATCATGTTGCGTGTCAACTCTGAGGGGAATAGATTAACCATAGTACTGTTAGGCGCTTTATCATCAGCCATGTACCAACTTCGTTGTTGTGGTGGGACATTATCTGTTGTTGTGACTTTGTCATTATAAGGATCAACTATGTAGAAACACAACATTTTGCAGTGACCGGGCTGTTCACTATTTTTGAGACTGAATGATGCAGATTCTCGGGTTTGTATAATGTTAGGATAAATTATCATTCGGTCTTCTGCACACGGTATATTACCAAAGTTGTAAGTCATTGAGTCGTCATCATAGAGTCCAAAAGTAAACACTAGACCACAGATTCCTGCCTTCTCGTTCTCAGGCTCAGCAACTGCGGCCCGAAATTCCATTGAAGGTAGTGCAATATTTTCGCAGTCATAATAGTATACCACCGTTGCCACAATGTCTTCATTCATCTTGCCATCCACTTGCCAGCTACCTTGTTCATAAACTGGATAGTCTGGGGTCAACTGAATATTAGACATTTTAGTGATAACTTTAAGACTTCTTCCGCACACATCAAAACTGGTTTGATTTGTTGGTGGTCCGCTCCATATAATATCAGGAGAGACGGGCCGTCGGTTTAGCATTACTTTTGCATAACCTTCGTCACTAAGATCATCATCATCTGGTTCTGGTTCATTGTACAAACCGTATTTGCGATTAAAAGGGTTAAGCCTTATGTATTCGGGCGATGCATATTCGGTAAGCGCAAGATTAATACCAGGAATAGCAGCTTCAAAAATGGAGGCTATGGGCTTGTATAATTTCTCAAACCAAATGGGATGAATGTTGTTGATATATGAGTCGATAGATACCTTGCCATCTAAAGAAACATTAAACACAGAAGGTAATGATTGATACAATTTAGAAAACGCGAAATTTCCAAAATCGTCTTTGATGGTGTGGCTGGTGATATCAAATATAGCAGCACGTTGTAGCTGAACACTCGACAAAGATTTGTTAAGTAGACCTACAGAAACCCCTGCTGGTGTCACAGGTGTAACTCCATAAAGCAATGGATACATCATAGGATCTACTAAAACGTTCACAGTGTGATGATCATAGACGTGCCAGTTTTTCGCAGAATCTGGAGTTTGTTCAAGTTTAATGGCTTCTTGTTTAAACTGCTTTTTGAGTTCAGGCGTAATCACATTATCGCCAAAACAAACTAATCCGTATGGCCCAATTTGAAATTTACCGCCTGATTTGATGCGGATATGATCGTAGTACTCAAGTTCTTTCATTACAAACTCCATTATGGGGTCTGCAATTCCCTTTTCTTTCCAGTGAAGTTTCCACTTGTGAACAATATCCAGGTTTTTGTAGTCATTCCACCAGCCCGGATTACATCGCAACGACCAGGAAGTGTCGATGATGGACTTTTCGTCCAAACAGCGTATGGTATTGAAAGCCGCATTGGTGTCCAAGCGATAGCTACCAAAAGGGTGAAAAAAAACACTGGTTTTTTTGCGTCGGTCATAGAACATCATCCTTGAAACCCAGGATTTCTCCCAATTGTAAGTTTTTGAAGGCTCTTCACGTTGTTTGTGTTCTTGGGGTAAATGTGCCGTGAGAGTTTCTAGTTCCTCCGTATGCCTGAATTCTGGAACTGGTTCTATAATTTCGTTTCTTAGATTAAAGTCTGACCCATCTTCCGAGTTACTTAAATTTATCAGCTCCAGAGCTTTGGCCATAAAATTGCCATAATCCTGTGTATTATCACTAGTCATGTCTAGAAGAAAGAGTAACGGTAAGTAGATTGATTATCGCCAGTATATGTTTAGGACAATTAAAATTAGTTTGTCAGAGTTTTGCTCGTATCAGGTTTAAAATACATCAAAAATGTATGTACCGTGTGCTCTATATATATTTCGAGAGTAAAGCCAACAGCACTAAATCAATTCGAAGTATTGTGTCAAAATTGAAAATAAAGATGAAACCATCATTGGTTGATGAAAAACCTGATACTCTGCATTTTTGAAATGGATTTAAAAAAACGTGTTGCAAATTCAGTGCAGAAAGCAACATCGCTAGAACCAGCACGTTGCGGGTACAATTGTTTACAATGGGTTAGCCAAAATTTAAACCAGTTATACACTGACATTAGGACGAGGTCTTAAGTAGCATTTGTACCACCGATTCGCTAATTGTGTATCACCCGACAATCCAGCTCTCACTTGAATCAGTATAACAGGTGTATACTGAGTGCCGATAATAGACAATAATGAGTGTAAAAAAGTATAGCGACGAAGTAACTTTTTTGGGAAAGTGGTTGAGGATTTTAATTGTTTAATAGCTTTACTTTCTTCTACTATATGACTGTGAGCCAAAGAAAATCTGAAAGACATATTGATGGTGACAATATACCCAGTCTTTGATACACAGCGAAATCTTTGCAACAATTCACAGTACAAAAATACAGTCACAGACACATAACGCGGTTGATACTCATAATGTGCCCATTAATGTACCTTCAAATTCGAGTGCATAACCATATTATAGAAGGTGACACATATAGAAGTGAGCGCAATAGGTATCATTTAATAATTATGGAAGCGTTCACAATTGTAATCAGCAGCAGGTGTTCCTAAAAAAAGCTCTTCTCTGTGTTTTAGTTTTCATTTGTTTCATGATTCAATAATCTAATTTTAATCTCATACAATGCCAAACAATATTGTGCCAATAAGCACCTATTTTATACTGGGAACAAAGCTGGGTTGTGCTTGCATAATGTGTAGACTTGCACAAATCAATACCGCAAAGTAGACAAACAGGAAGTAAAAAACAAAAAAAATTTCCGTTAAAAGAACGAGCTGATTGA